>SJYC01116389.1:0-33835 GCA_006408675.1 Madoqua kirkii
AGAGAATGGGATGGCTGGATGGCATCACGGACTCAATGGACGTGAGTCTGAGTGAACTCCAGGAGTTGGTGATGGACAGGGAGGCCTGGCGTGCTTCGATTCATGGGGTCGCAAAGAGTTGGACACCACTGAGCGACTGGACTGAACTGAACTGAACTGAAGTAAGAACGTCATATTGTTATACTGTACACTTAAAATTATATAGTACTTTTCATCAATTTTACCTCAATAAAATTGACAGAGAAAATTAAATTTAAAAAACCTAAGCAAAGTAAAAGAAATGAATCACCTAGCATATCTATAATTATTAAATCTAAATGGAGTAATTATGGATTCATTAAAATATTCTTTATTTTTATATATGGTGGAAATTTTTTGCAATGAAAGTTTTCCAGTTTAAAAAAAGTTAGAAGCATCTACGGTCCTTTATTCTCCACTCTTTATTATCATCAAACTGATGGGAGTGAGCTGATAGTGCTGCTCTATTATTAGCTATGCTCCATAATTGGTCAAAAATTTCACATTTTATTATATTGCTGCACCTTTCCCAGGGGCATAAATTATTCATGTTCAGTGTTCAGTATTCATGGCCCATCTGCCCAGAAAAGTCAGACTACGATTTTGGAGCAGGTTAGAACAGAGTTAGAATGAGTGAGGGTATTGAAATATGCAACACATTGGAGTTCATTTCCTAAAAGGAGTCACAAGACCCCAAATCTCATCTAGTTGTTCTAACTATAGTGCATAAATAATGTTACCTTCAGGTTTTTAAGCATCAGGGTAAAATTAGGATCTGTTAATGTTGAATGGTAGAAAAGAAAAAAAAGAACCCTCTTATTAGGTACTCATCCTGAACAAGCTAATTTGATTTACCCCAGGAAATTCCGGGCATGGTTAATGGCATATGAAAGGTAACAAAGAGAAATTTGCTGGATGTGGAATGATAACAAACTTAAGTTTGTTAGATTAGGAATTTTTCATGGTATTACTTTAAAAAATAAAAGTATGAAGATTTTTAAATGCCCAGGGAATTTCACTTATTCATTTGGCTGCACGAGGTCTTTGTGGTGGCATGCAGGATTTTGAGCTTCAGCGTGTGGGATCTAGTTCCCTGATCAGAGATGGAACACAGGCCCCCTGCGCTGGGGGCAGAGTCTTAGCCACTGAACCACCGGGAAGTCCCATCAAGGAATATAGATATATAGTTTACATGCAGAACCTTTGGGTGTCTTTTTTAATCCTCTCATATTCTCAATCAACTCAATTTTTATATAATTTTTGCTCATATCTTGTTGTGTTTATTCCAAGGATGACTGGATGTTTGGAAGGATGGGCGGGTGGATGAATATTTTAGATCCTTCATGATTATGCTGTAAATGGGATGTTTTCCTTTCTTTGCTATTTTCAGGTTTCCTTTAAAGTGTAGCATATTTACAAATTTTATTCCCAGTAAATTCACATGCACATAGTGTATATTTTTAAAAACTGATTGGGATCTTTCTCAAAAGCTCAGACTTGCTTAACGTGGAAAAATAATAACTTTTAATCCTTAAAGTTAAAAAAAGTTGAGTAGCCCTTTTAAGTGATGCTCTTAATTTCCAGATCTGTCTATCCTGGCTTCTTTCTAAGTGACATCTGGGCCTATTGCCAGAGGGAAATCGATGGTTATGTGACCCCATGAAGGGAATAGTCAGAAGTCTCGAATGTGTCCTCAGAGATCGCGTTTCTGCTGTACCTGCTTGCTGTCCATTCTGGGGCATTCCCTGCTGAACTCAGCCACTGGAACTTATGATCCATCTCTTTTAGCTCGGCGAAGACAATGGACAACTCTCTGCCAGCGACTGGGCCAGCCTTTGGCTTGGCTGCCATTTTCACCTCCAGCTTCTTGGGTCACCTCGTTCCTCACCATGGGATGTCCCCAAACATGGTGGCTTTCAGGCTGGCTGCCTTCTGATCCTTCCCAAAGACCTAAAGGGAGTTCTACATCCTTCTGATGTAATGTAGAAAACAGGAAAGCTAGACATCAGGGATTTTGTCTGACCAATTCAGTCTAATGGTTGTAGACATGGGGGTGCTGTAATTGAAATGGGTTTCCTGATTTCAGTGGATATAAGATTCTGAGGATGGAGACAGAGGCAAATTCTGGCAAAATCACTAGCAAGGAACGGTACCATAATAGTAGTGAAGCAGGATTAACAACGAGAGTCAATTGACCCTCAGAGAATTTTGGAAGTAATAGCTTGAGAAGTTGCCTAGACCAAACTTAGAGGGCAGTATGTTAAAGTCTTTCTTGGTCTGAATAACTGGGGGAAAACCTGAACAGAGATGATTTGCAACACTATACTTAGATCTCCTTAGTTAAGGACCATGTTATGACATATAGCAAGGAACGGTACCATAATAGTAGTGAAGCAGGATTAACAACGAGAGTCAATTGACCCTCAGAGAATTTTGGAAGTAATAGCTTGAGAAGTTGCCTAGACCAAACTTAGAGGGCAGTATGTTAAAGTCTTTCTTGGTCTGAATAACTGGGGGAAAACCTGAACAGAGATGATTTGCAACACTATACTTAGATCTCCTTAGTTAAGGACCATGTTATGACATCTCAGGTTTGATTCTGCAGATATCCCCAAGAACACCTGAGAGCATTTACTAGTGTGATTCTGAATTGGGGCAAGGGGCATGTTTAGACTTTCAGAGCAATATTGAACAGTCATTTTGAATTAATGATTTTTTTAAAAAAATTTGGATTTGCAATACTTCTGAGGTCCACTGGTCATTTAGAAGTTCATGGAAATCCAGTGGTAAATGGAGTTTTGTCCCAAGCCTATCTCATGGTAGGCTCACAAAGCCAATGAACCAATTCTGTTGATAATTCCAAGCCTCTGAGTGTACAGTTGGCAGAATCCCCAGAGTGGCCTCTGATTTATGGAGTTAGGACTTTCATAGCAGTAGGATCAAGTGAAAGCCCCTGGAGTGTCCCTTCCCTATAAAAATCATAACCCAAAGTGACACAGTATCTTGAGCGAGTCATAAAAATGAAGGCAACTTTTAAGTACTGGAAAATGTAAAGGCATGGAAGATACTCTATCATATCCTCATTTAAAGCCCATGCTTGCCCCAGCTGAAAGTAGATTTTTAAGAATGACAGGCTATCGAGAACTTAATAGCGACTTTAACAATAGCAGTTGTTTCAGATGTTGTTGTTCTTTTTTAATCCTGGAAGAAATTCACACAGAGTCTGACATCTGTGCATCAGTCTAGATGTTCTGCTGATAAGTATTCCAGCTAACTAATCCTCTCTTCAGCTATGTCAAGCCTGCTGTAAGAAACCTATAGAGTTCTCAACTTTAGTTGCTATTATTTTTAGTTTCTAGAATTCCCATTTAATTCTCTTTAAAATAAATTTTGGTCGGCTCATAAAGTGAGAATATGTTAATCACAACTATTTTAAGCTATATGACTAATTATTAATAACTGAGCTACCTGTGGGTATATTCTACAGCCTCCTTCTTCCTCCTGGTCCTGTTTCTTGATAGTAATTTTTCTTGAGGAATTTTTTATTCAAGTCTGTACTTTGTGGATGAAAAATTTTGAATGCTCTAGGTGATGTCAGGGGAGATCAGCCTAATCTAATCAAGGACAGAACTGACTCAAACTAGGTCTTAGGAAAGCTCAGTCTATTCCTGATTTTCCTTTACTGCTAATGGGTAGCCTGCAAGGGTTTTCAACGGACAACCTCGTATTGACTCCTTGGGAGGCAACCAGGTCCCAAATTCCAAATTCAATCTGGTTCACACCACGAGACTGCCAGGAACTTCTCTCTGCATGACCTGGGCTTCCTGCATGTGTTTTTAACCTCCTGGTCTGGGCAGCTGGAGAATTCAGTCAATGTCTTTGGGGGAAACCAATAAATCTCACAACTCTGCATGGCCTTTCTCTGGGATCTTGGACCTTCCAGTTTGACTGCCTCACCAGCACTGAATTCTAATTCCCTCATCCCACCCCCGACCCTCCCCAGGACCCAGCCCTGCTGTCTTGCCAAACCTTGCCGGTGCTTCTGCCTCTCTGCAGGGTCTGTTTGCTGGTACTCCCAGCCTTCTGCCTCTGCTCCATGAATCAACATGTCTCCCAGAGGAAAGGCAACATGCAGAAAGTCAGCTCACTTCTTGGGTTTTCCGTCTCTCTGGTCTCACCTTTAAGGTCTGACTGTCTATGAGCTCTACATTAACTCCTTAAAGATGTACTTTGTGTTGTCATCTTATTTCTCTAACCCTTGATGGGATGATTGTTTCCACTTCATCACAGGTTGCTGCAGAAGGTCTGATTTAGTCTAGAGTCAGTTCATTATCCGGAGAAGGCAACGGCACCCCACTCCAGTACTCTTGCCTGGAAACTCCCATGGACGGAGGAGCCTGGTGGGCTGCAGTCCATGGGGTCGCTGAGAGTTGGACCCGACTCAGTGACTTCACTTTCACTTTTCACTTTCACACATTGGAGAAGGAAATGGCAACCCACTCCAGTGTTCTTGCCTGGAGAATCCCGGGGACGGGGGAGCCTGGTGGGCTGCCGTCTATGAGGTCACATGGAGTCAGACACGACTGAAGCAACTTAGCTGCAGCAGCAGCAGCAGTTCATTATCTTTCAGAAACATTCTAGATGATTTTCAAGTGAAGTCCAAGTTGAAATACACTTTTTTTCTGTTTGTTTCACCATATTACACAGGGCCAATTTTATTGTTATATTTTCATTAGAAGTTTTAATTTTTGTAATCTTTCCAATTAATATGCATAGGACTGAAACTTATCCCAGAGCTTCCCCGGTGGCTCAGTGGTAAAGAACCCACCTGCAATGCAGGAGACACAGAAGAGGCAGGTTGGATTCCTGGGTTGGGAAGATCCTCTGAAGGAGGACATGGCAACCCTCTCCAGTATTCTTGCCTGGAGAATCTCATGGACAGAGGAACCTGTCGGGCTACCGTCCATAGGATCGCAAAGAGTCGGATGAAACTGAGCATGCACACACATATACAATTGTTTTGCTCTCCTTTTTATCTGCAATTATTTTCCTGTTATCTTATTTTAAATATTTATATTTGTGACCTTCTTTTATAGCTTAATGGTCATATACTGATTTTATTTTCTGAATATCAGTTTTGGGTTATTATCCCAGAGCTTCCCCGGTGGCTCAGTGGTAAAGAACCCACCTGCAATGCAGGAGACACAGAAGAGGCAGGTTGGATTCCTGGGTTGGGAAGATCCTCTGAAGGAGGACATGGCAACCCTCTCCAGTATTCTTGCCTGGAGAATCTCATGGACAGAGGAACCTGTCGGGCTACCGTCCATAGGATCGCAAAGAGTCGGATGAAACTGAGCATGCACACACATATACAATTGTTTTGCTCTCCTTTTTATCTGCAATTATTTTCCTGTTATCTTATTTTAAATATTTATATTTGTGACCTTCTTTTATAGCTTAATGGTCATATACTGATTTTATTTTCTAAATATCAGTTTTGGGTTCAATGGCAACCCACTCCAGTATTCTTGCCTGGAGAATCCCGGGGACGGGGGAGCCTGGTGGGCTGCTGTCCATGGGGTTGGACAGAGTCGGGCATGACTGAAGTGACTTAGCATGCATGCGTGCATCATCTCTATTTTTCTTACTTCTTCTCTAATTTTTATCTTTGTTAAAACTATTTTTTTCCTTAGTGTGTCTACTTATAGTCCATAAATATTTTAAATCAAAAGTTAATTAATTAATTTTATTATTGCTTATTAATCATTGTAAGCACATAAGGCTATGGATTTTTCTCTGAACATGGATATAGCCCATATTCCTTAGATATAGTTCCAATTAGGTAGCAATTTCAATTATCATTATTTTCTCTAAAATTTGAAACTGTAGCTATTTGGCCCTTAGTCATCTGTCTGGTGGGTTTACATTAAGGATAACATTGAATGATTTATGATTCACGTCTTGTTTTAATGGAGTCTTATGGGGAATAGTTTCTATCATTTTGTGAAACAGAAATTAGTCCAAGTTTTGAGTAGAGAAGGAGTCCAGAATGTTTGATTTTAGGTGTCCTTAGAAAATGTGATGCAGGCCACCATTTACAAAATAAGTTACATAATGTTGACCACATATCAATGCAGGGAACTGGGTGTGGCTGTTCAGGCTATGATTCCTCCCAGCACAGGGAAGAGCAAGGGAGTCCCAGAAAAACATCTTCTGCTTCACTGATTACACTAAAGCCTTTCACTGTGTAGGTCATGAAAAATTGTGGAAAATTCTTAAAGAGATGGAGGTACCAGACCACCTTACCTGTCTCCTAAGAAACCTGTATGCTGGTCAAGAAGCAGCAGTTAGAACAGGACATGGAACAACTGACTGGTTCAAAATTGGGAAAGGAAAATGACAAGGCTGTATATTGTTATCCTGCTTATCTAACTTCCATGCAAAATCGCAGGCTGTATGACTCACAAGCTGGAATCAAGATTGCTGGGAGAAATATCTACAACCTCGGATATGCACATATCACTCTAATGGCAAAAGGAAAGAAAAACTAAAAAGCCTCTTGATGAAGGTGAAAGAAGAGAGTGAAAAAGCTGGTTTGAAACTCAGCGTCTCAAAAACTAAGATCATAATATCTGGTCCCATCACTTCATGGCAAATCAATGGGGAAAAAGTGGAAACAGTGATGGATTTCATTTTCTTGAGCTCCAAAATCACTGTGGAAATTAACTGAATATTCACTGGAAGGACTGGTACCGAACCTCTAATACTATGGCCGCTTGTTGCAAAGAGCTGACTCATTGGAAAAGACCCTGATGCTGAGAAAGGTTGAAGGCAAAAGGAGAAAAAGGCAGCAGAGGATGAGAAAGTTAGGTAGCATCGTCGATTCAATGGACATAAATTTGAGCAAACTCAGGGAGATAGTGGAGGACAGAGGAGCCTGGCATATTATAGTCCATGGAGTCACAGAGAGTCAGACACGACTTAGCGACTCAACAACAGTCCAGGAAAGTGAGCTGCAGCGTCCCTTGGGAAACTCAATACCTTTGTCTTCAAAGAACTGGTTATAAAACACAGATCTGAGTTGAAAGTCACGTTTATTTCTCACTATTGTTCAGTCCTTGCTGCTCAGTGGCTTATAGATCCCTGGAGATGAATGTTAATCATAATATTTTTGAGAAAAGGAACACGGATTTCTTTGAAAGGGAGACGTGAAGGTCACAGAGAGACTTTTTGGTTTTTAAGATTTTGCTTTTATTTTTTCACAGTAAGTGATTTGCCTTCTAGTTCCTCACTTTCTTTCTTCCTAGCAAAGCTTTCCATGTGTTCTTAGATTTTAGTATTACCCAAGGTTGTTTTTTTTTTTTTACTATATAGACTACTATGGAGGGCATGACATTATGACGAGAGAGAGGAATAAGCAATTGCCTGAAAGTAAAACAAATGAAAAATAGCTTTTCAAATGAATTCTTATCCAGTGTGAAAATGAAAATATTTGCTGGCCTAATGTGATCTAAAGCACATTCGTAATTGACTTTGAATGAAGGGCATTTTTGGTGGGTTGGAGGTGATTTCGTTTTGGACACTTTCTTCCCCTTTTTAAAAAATTGGGGTATAGCTGCTTTACAATATTTGGGGCAATAATGTATCACTCACTTTTGGAAGGGTGTTTGGTCAGAGCTGTGGTCAGTAAGGAGTAAGCCAGAGAAATGAGTCCTTGGAAAGACAAATCTCTTTTTTAAAGCTATTTGCACATTTGGAAAGTCTAGCTGTCATTACAGTCATTCCTGAGGAAATCAAATAAGACAGCCTCTCAGTGTACTCTTTAATTCACTCACCAAGACACCCTGGAAGAGGCTGAAGGGAATCCCGTGGTCTGCGGAGCACAGGAAATCACAGCATAAAAGAAGCAAAGCGATTCTACCCAACAAGAAGTCTTCAAGCGCTGTTTAAAGATTTTGTACCAGATGAATTCTGTGATGAGTTTAGGATAGATGTAAGATCCTCTTGACTAAGAAGTAATTTCTGGAGGCCTTGGGACAGTCATCCACCAGTTGGACTGTTCTGCTTGCTTTTAATTTCTTGACAGGCCAATCCAGAGGATACACCACATGATAGAAAGTTAAGAAGAATTTGTAATTATGACAAGAAATAGAGGGAGTTGAAATAACTTGTTGGTAAACAGAGGATATTGTCTTTCTACTTGTTGTCCAGGAGTTGTATCCAACTCTTTGAGACCCCATGGACTACAGCACACCAGGCCTCCCTGTCCATCATCAACTCTTGGGACCTATTCAAACTCATGTCTGTTGAGTCAGTGATGCCATCCAACCACCTCATCCTCTGTCATCCCCTTCTCCTGCCTTCAATCTTTCCCAGCATCGGGGTCTTTTCAAATGAGTCAGTTCTTCGCATCAGGTGGCCAAATGATTGGAGTTTTAGCTTCAGCAACAGTCCTTCCAAAGAATATTCAGGGTTGATTTCCTTTAGGATTAACTGGTTTGATCTCCTTGGAGTCCAAGGGGCTCTCAACAGTCTTCTACAATACCACAGTTCAAAAGCATCAGTTCTTTGGTGCTCAGCATTTTTTATGGTTCCACTCTGACATCTGTACATGACTACTGGAAAAACCATAGCTTTGATTATATGGCCCTTTGTTGGCAAAGTGATGTCTCTGCTTTTTAATACACTGTGATGCTGGGAGCCAGAGTGAGGAATCCCACCCATGACAAGGTCATGCGGCAGAGGTCTGATGGGCAAGGCAAGTCAGACCTCAGGGTTTCCCCCTGCTATTTCCTGAGCATGTACCCCCAAAACCAAAATCTGCCTGCCTTTGTACTCTTTTCCACTTTTCTGACACACTCTGGAAAAAGTTAACTCAGGGCTTCAGTCCTCTGTTTTTGAAAGGAATGTTTCCACTCAAACCCCCTCTGATAACTCTCTAGCTTGCCTAACAGGTTCCCCTGGACTTTTTACATCTTGTGAATTGCTTGCAGCCCCCCAACCTTGAGAGGCACAAAGCTTAAAAACATCTTAAAGATACAGAGCCTTTTCTAAAGAGCTGAAAATCATATTGCTGACGGGTTTTCGCTGTTGACTCAATGATTGCTGCCAGGCCTCCGTATTCTTTATCTTTTAGCACCTGGGAAGATATTAACCCATGTAATCGGGATATGGAAAAAGGTATATGGTAGTTTTGGTGTTAGCAACACTAGACTTAGGAATTAATTACTTTTCTTTGTTCTATGTCACTACACTCCTCTTGTGTCCTTGCTATGTAAGAATGTAACTGTATTTAGTGTTTTTCTGAGAGTGGCACCAGACTTTGGAAAGCTCAGCACAAGTCTTCTGGTTAACAAACCCTTATCAGAAAAGGGCTGTAAAATGTTAATTGGCCCTCTGGCCAATTTACATCTCCGGAAGATGTTGTAAATCACCTAAGACTTGTGTATACAATTAGGTATGCAGAGAGAAAGCCTGGTTTTGATAAGAGTCTGGGCTGCTAACGCTGCATAATTCTGTATTACCCACTGATCTCTATGTACAATCAAAAAGGTATAAAAGGCCTTTCTACACAATAGAGGCTGGGCCAGTCACTGGAAGGACTGGTTTCCCCCGTGTCTCCTCTTTACTCTAATTTCAGGCTAAATTCCCATCTGGGGCGTGGAGGCTCGCTGTGTCTAGTTACTTGCCCCAGCTTCTAAGATCCATAAGAGAGAGAGCCCAAGGCGGGGCACTCTCCGATATTCAAACGGCCACCAGTGGCCTAACGTAGATGGTGCAAGTTCCTTGTCTGGAACTTTATTGGTTTTCCACGTAAACCAAGTTATTCAGCATCTTTTCTCCATCTAATTTTCCTACTATATTATTATTTCTTAATCTTTCTTTATATTTCTAAATAAATAAATAAGTTTTTCCTTGCCTACGCCATTCATGCTTCGAATTACCCTAGATCCACTGGAGCTGGACCCCGGCAAGGTCTATGTTCATCTTGGCTTTTCTTCCAAGGAGCAAGCTGTTCTAAAAAATATTTTTAAAAAAAGAGAGATAGAGACTCTAAGAGAACCTCTAAATTCTGTCAGACTCTTCTTTGAAGTCTTGGTTTCTGATTGTTTCCTGTGCTTTCCACTATAGAATTTGAGAGACGTGGATGACAAAGTGGTAAGATGGGAATTGACATCTTTTAAGGTGAAAGTACACAGATGAAGAGGATTCATCTAAACTCTCGGGAGGAAAGTCTTTCAGCTTTCAAGAAATAGAATTAGCCTCTCTTTCTCACTGGAACCACTGCTTCTGGTTTTCCTGACAATCTCTTCACATATGAGATTCCTGAAAGGCAGTGGTAAACTTGAAGACTGATGGGCTGTATCCTTTCCCTAAACTCCTCTTCCGCTTCTTATCCTCAGCCTCCCCTCCACACCACCTGACCCAACATCAGTGAGCAGTAGGAAAATTTAACTAACTTTTCTAATGATCGGATTACATACAATGTTTCCATTCAAATGAGTGTGTTGACCTTCGCAGTGAAATTCTCACGATGCTCCAAAAATTATAGTGATGTTGCTGGTGCTGAAATCATTTTAAACCCTCCACATTATGAACCTCTTTCTGTTCCTACAGAGGGTTTTGTATAATCCTTTCAAGGGGCAAAAGTTGACTGACCAGATATATCTACAGGGAACCTGCAATGAAATTGCACTTAACTGGAATACGAGCATCGTCGCCACTGCCTGCAGCCCTGAAGGCTGAGGTCAGCCTTTTGCAGGGCACTCAGAACTCATTACTCAAACACACACACTGAAAAGATGATTTACCACCTTCAATAGCCTCTGTGTTACTTTACGGCAAAAGTCATGTTTTCTATTTTTTTGTCCAAAAAGTTATTTACCAAACCAATACTTCTGACCCCTTCCAGTTCACTTTGATTTTTTAATCACTTGCCCTTTGGGGAAAGTTAATTCAAATAAAGCAGGGCTTGGGTTAAGCAGACCTGTTGCTTGGGGGTCGGCGGCAGCTCTGCAGTCCTGGTCTGCTTTGCCTTTGTTGCTGTTGCTGTTGGTGATGGAATGATCCGAGGGAAGGGATGAGTAGGAGCAGGGATGATTACATCTCTGCTTTTGGACATTTTGCAAATTGGAGTGGTTTACCTGGTACGTAACTGTTCTCTCCCTCACGTTTTTTTAAGACACAGAGAACATGTAAGAGAGCATGTTGGCAGCCATAGGAATTAGGCTGTTTGGTTATTTTCACGCTCTGCTACCTGGAAGAGTGTTACTTAATTGATTACTGGAAGTGTGTTCAGATCTATGTCAGTCTGGTTTCTGTGCAAAGCAAACTCTGAGTGATGAGCACGGGTGGTTCACTGCGGGGAAAGGAAACCAGATGGTACAGGGCGAGCCCCAGACTGTTGGGCAGATCGAGATTCAGTCAAGGGTCAGCCTGATGAGGGGTCCCGCGGCAAAGGCCATCCTTAGGAGGAGTCCCATCTGGGGAGGAAACAGCCAAGCCCTTGCAAGCCACTATGATCAGTCACTGGCTGGAGGGTCTCCAAGAAGACCACGACCTCGGTTCCAGCTCCTGCTGGCGCCACAGCTGGGGTCCATCAGCCAAAATCCCTCCTTATGACTGGACGGTAAGGTCTTTCTTGAAGGAGATCCAAGCAGCCCCCCTCCATGGCTGCCTTGGTCCCTGAGCATATCCTTCAGCTATGGTCCTTTCTCCTAACATCCCTCACCTTAGGGAGAGAAGTCACACAGAAATACAGGGAGGAAGGAAGAGTCTAGTGGTGGCTTTTGAGCTCCCAAATAATTGAAGTTTTTTGCAGTTTTTTTTTGGCAAATTATTTTTTGGCAGGGCCATGCCATGAGGCTTGTGTCCCAGCTGGACTGCCAGAGAAGGCTCCCAAAGAGTCTTCTGATATGCATGGCTGTGACAGCTCCTTGAAAGAAAAGTCACTGAGTTTACCAAAAGCCCATCAGACCCAGTGAGAAAGAGAATAGGACAATCCTGTGAGCAGAGAAGGCTGCTGCCTACTTCCAGATGGGGAGAGAGGAAAGTGAGGGTGAAGAAGGAGCAGAAGAAGCTAAAGCCTGGGCTGAACCTGGGTCGGGAGGCGGACAGAGGGGAGAACCCAGGTAGGAGGGGCCCAAGAGCCCGGCCTGGAGGGCACAGGCCCTCGGTCTCTCGCCGGTGGACTGAGAACCCGGCTGGCACACTGCCCACAGCCTGTAGACGTCTGCCCAGAAGAGGTGCATCTGGGCAACTCATTCACAAAAGGGGGACGCTTTTCCTCTAATTTGCACAAAGTTCCTTGGACACCAGCAGGGGCCAATGCTTTGCCTTCTGGATGAAGTCTGAGAAAATCACAAGACCTCAGAAGACCCTCCATCCAAGCAGGCGCAGAGGGAGTGAATGCCAGCTGGCCTGCTTATAATCCAGAGCCTGGAGCTTCCGGACCGGGTCCTGGAGCGCAGTGCTGGGAAGTTTAGAATTTCTCTCTTCCAGGCCCAGTGCGGTGCTAAGAGAGGCCTGAAACCAGAAGACCTGGAGAGGTTTTAAAGTAGAAAAAGGAACTTATTCTGGAGGAGTAAGGAACTGAGGCTCAAGGAGCATATGACAGTTAGTGGACCACAAGTGAGGGGCAGAGCTGGCTGATTTCCATTCCCTTCCACACAGTACAGGAACCCTGGGAACTCAACAATAGTTCCAGGGACAAGTGGGAAGGATTGTTTAGGGAAAGGGCAATTCCTTAAACTCAATGAGTTTAAATGTCTGCCATCCAAAAGACTAGGAACCCAGAATAGTTGAGTGGTAGAAATATTAAGGATATATGTTTGTTTTCATACCTGAGCTGGTAACCTGAAAAAATCAGGACCTCTTATTAACTCAAAACTGAGGTTCCAAGACAAAGTGAATTGCAGAGATCTTCAAAACAGTTAGGTGCAAAAGCAGTGCTCACACACAGAGTTTTGGACATCAACCCCAGTGTTCTTTAACTTAACACTTTCTCCCTGCACCCTGTTAGGAAACTCAGCTAACACTGTGTGGTGTTTGGCACACAGCAGGTGCTAGATAAATGCATGCTAGTGAATGCTAATTGACTCATTTATTGCATCCCTGAAGGTCCAATTAGCTGCACACACAAGGCTGAAAGGCTTTAGTGCTGGGTTTTAATTAGCAAACCAGGATGTGCCTAAGTGCCGTAGAGAAAGGGAGAGAGGCAGCTGATACCAGGATTTTAAATGATCAGAACCACTGATCTGTTTACACACACGATGCCAGAATCTCACTGGTGAGTGTTTACAGAAACATTGTTAACAGCCGAAGTGCCGGGCGAAGAGCTGGAACCCTGAAACGGCCGTGCTGAAGGGCCGTCTCTTTCCTATGAGGACACTCACACTGCTGAGCAGACACGGGACTACTCAGCTGCGAGGCTATTTTGACATTAGCATCCCTCCAACTGTTTACCTCCCAGCCTTGAAGTCTGGGAACCAGACCAACTTATTTTATATTTCAAATGCGAAGTGTTTAGCATAACTACATTGATTCCCAAAGTCAATTCTACTTTAACTCACACACACAAACACACACAAAGGAAAATGCGCAGATTTCTTAATGGACTCATTTCAAGAGCCAAATATTTAGTGTTTGAAATGAAGCTGTTCAGAAACAAAAACAACCCAAATGTCCATCCGCAGAGGAATGGATAAAGAAATAGTGGTGTGGTGCATTCAGATGTGGGATGCTACACCGTAGCGTAAGAGAATAAAGACTTATCTATACAATATAAGTACCTCATAGTACATGGGTATGTCTTAGTACAGAATAGCAGGGATGACTCTCAATTATGTTGAGCGAAAGAGGCCAAGTTGCCGAAACCAAAATTGTACATTTATATACAGTTCTAGAACAGGCCAAACAAGTCCTTGCTGGAAAAAAAAAGAGAAAAGTGGTTTCTTGTAGGATGAAGACTGCCTGGAAAAGAACATGAGGGAACTTTCTGAGTCATAGAATTGTCTGTTTAGGATCTTTGGGTTTTACTGCGTCCAAATTATACCTCAGTAAAAAGAAATCAACTGAATTTTAAAAAGTGAAGCTCTACTCAAACCGGTGCTCTGTGACAGGCCAGAGGGATGGGATGGGTGAGAGGTGGGCTCAAGAAGGGGAACACGTCTGTGTATACCTATGGCTGATTCTTGCTGATGTGTGGCGGAAACCAACACAACAGTGTGAAGCAAGCACCCTCAGTTTTAAAAAATAATAATGAATTTTTAAAAGACTCGAAAAAAATTGAAGCTCTAATAAAAGATGGAAGAGATGGTTGCAGGTGGAGACGTTCAGAAGGCTACACCACCAACTGTCGTTGTTTGCTTGTCTCCAAGGCCGTGTGTCCTTTCTCTGGCAGTGCTGGCTGCCACGGAAAGAAGTGTTGGGTAGTTTTCTTAGTGGACGGATATTAGGCAGTAGAACTCTTTGGATAATTGGTTTGCTAGCTATGCGGAGGATATTTTAATTCATTTTTAATATAGAAAGCTTCAGTTTCTAGATCTGTAAAATGGGTATATTTGCAGTAACTTTCGGTTATTGATTGCTGTGAAACAAACCACCCCACAAATTGGTGGCTTAAAACTATATTTATGACATCACAATTTGGATAACTAAGTAGTTCTTTTGCTTTACATGGTGTGTATATATATGTATGTTTTAGGTGAACCACATGAATTCACAATTTTTAAAGATCATATTGCACTCATAGTTATAAAACATCAGCTGTGTTCTCCACGCTGTGCACTCTATCTTTGTAGCTTATTTAGTTTACACATAGTAGTTTGTACTCACCTCCTCTTTTTAAAAGAAACTTGGAGTCGAAGATTGCAGCTGGTTATGATATTTTAGAGTCTGGAGTTGACTCCGGGTTTGTTACTGAACTTTCTGATCTTGTATATACTAGGACTTAGTCTGGGGTTATTATAAGGATCAAATCAAGTTCCACATAGATAACAGAAAGATCATAAACCACTGTATGAATGTATAGCATTGTGGCAGTTACTACCACTTGATGTGAAAGCCTCAATTAGAGCTCTTAGAGTTGGCTTAGAGGGCTGGGCTTACCCCAGTCACGACATGTGGAGTAGATAATACTGTACTCCCACTGGGGCTTCTACGGATTTTATGTGAAGATTGTAAGTTGTTTACGTTTGACCACGTGCCTTTCCTCATCCTTACCCCATACGCCAGCACATTTCCCATTTACCCCAGTCCGCAGCACTAACCCACAGTAAAGCGCCGTTGTATCTTCATCTAAACTGCATTTGCACAAGCACCAGGGTGGGAGGGGTGGAGCCAGTGTGGAAAGAAAGGTGCATCTTCCCCTTCAACTCATTGCCTGGGCTTGTTTCAAGGCGAAATACTCAGGATTTTCATTTTTGCTAAGTCAGCTCATTTGCTTCCTCCTCCCCCCGCCGCCCCCCAATTATCTTTTGATAGCTGCATTTGCTGAACGAATTTTACTTTAGCTTCATAAAAAAAAGGAGCACAGCTACATAGACTTTGAAACCATCTGTTTGGAACTTAGTCATGATGTATTGGTGCCTTTTTCTAGATAATAAAAACTTGGAAATGCTACGTGTAGACTGAAAGCAATATCTCGCTAATTAATGCGCAGGTGTCTAAGGCACTGCTGGCAAGATGGACAAGGGAATTTAGAGGCTGCAAGTCACTGCCTTAGGCTTTAGAAAATTAAAGAACTCCAGCGAGACAAGAAGAGAAGAACATTCCTCTAGGTTTCTGGCTTTTTGTTTGTAATCCATGTGAAGTATCTGAGTACATTTAGCACACAGTATTTGTCAAATACTTCTAGGAATTGTAGAATTAATTAAAGAGAACAGACTTTTGTAATGACTGTGTAAGCTTAGCGGTTCTCTTCATAGGAGAAAATGCTATCCAGATTCAAATGTTGCAGAAACATATGGCTGACAACTTGGCTTCAAGATGAGACACAAGCTGGCATAGTGTTTTCAGCTGTGGACCCTGTAATTTGGTAGAACTCTGTTCAGATATTTATTCCACCATTTCCTTGATATGTGACCCACAATTAAATTCTCATAAGTGTCAGTTTCTAGATCTGTAAAATGGGTATATTTGCAGTAACTATTTCAGTTATTGATTGCTGTGAAACAAACCGCCCCACGAACTGGTGACTTAAAACTATAATTTATTACATCACAATGTAATAAATTACAGAACCACTGAGTGGTATTTTGCTTTACATGGTATCAGATGTGACATTAAATTAGGTCCTAGGAGGCTCCAGTCATCTGGTGGCTGGACTTGGAACTCAGACTTCCAGTGACTGGGGGGCCCTGGTTCTTCTCCAGGAGCATGTCATCTGACTTCCAACAAAGAACATTCCAAGAAGAAAGTGGGAGCTTTCAGGCCAGTGAAGGGCTGAGCTCAGAACTGGCATAGCACCATTTCCGCTGTATTCTACTGATCAATTGTGAAGAGGAAATAAAATTTGAACATTTTCTGAAAGAAAGTTGAAAAGTGAAAGTTAGTCACTCAGTCATGTCTGACTCTGCAACCCCATGGACTGTAGCCCACCAGGCCCTTCTGTCTATGGAATTCTCCAGGCAAGAGTACTGGAGTGGGTTGCCATTTCCTCCTCCAGGGGATCTTCCTGACCCAGGGACTGAACTTGAGTCTCCTGCAGTGCAGGCAGATTCTTTACCACCTGAACCTCTAGGGAGGCCTTGCAACATTTCATATCGAGCATTTATTCAGCTGTTATTAATGTTGATCTTATGCCAGTCCTGTTGTTTAGAGGATAGGAAATGGCATGGGGCGTCTAAAATCAAGGCGTAGGGGACTGAGAAATCTATAGGGATGGCATATGTAAAGTCATTTAAAAGTGAAAGTGGAGTGACTGTTGTTCAGACACCCTAGAGGGAGCCAGGTGGCCACTGTGGATTTGCTTTCAGACACTGTTCCTCCCGGAGAAGGCAATGGCACCCCACTCACGTGTTCTTGCCTGGAGAATCCCAGGGACGGGGCAGCCTGGTGGGCTGCCGACTATGGGGTCGCAGAGTCGGACACGACTGAAGCGACTCAGCAGCGGCAGCAGCATTCCTCCATCATGCAGAACTTGCATTTTCGGAACTGTATCAGATTTGAGGCCATATCAGCTGTTTCACAGCGTCTGCCAGCACCTGCTGGCTGCAACCTTGTAGCTCAAAGTCCCGCTCTACCCACCCCACCCCCACCCTCACAAGTGTGTAATGGTTTTGAACCTCAGCTCATCCTCGCTTTGCAGGCACCCTACGTCTTGCCAGCTCCACTCTAACTCTGGACAAAAAATTGCATGTGACCTTGTGAGGTTTTGTTGCCTTTCTAAGTTTTCCCCATTTTGTGGTCCAGCAGAACACAAATCAATTGCTTTTGAATCTGTGTCTCCTAGACTATAGTCCTAACAACCTCCCCCAAATGCCTCTTTATCTCCATCAGGTCTTCATTTCTCGAATTCTAGTTAACAGTAGGCACCGTGAATATAGGTCTTCGGTATCTGGTTAACCAGCCTCACTTGATAATTAGAGAAACTGAGTCCCAAAGAGAATCATAACCTCCTGAAGGTCACACAGCTCCTGACAGAATTCAGTTAAAAAACGAATCTCCTACCTAGTCCATTCTTCTTCACAGCAGGCATTTTCTTTGCTTCCCCAGGGCCTCAGTTCCTCTATTTGTAAACTGGAGCTATCAATGAAAGGCTTTCCTTAAAGTGCCATTGTTAACGGTTCAGTGAATTAGTGGATGTAACGTGTTCATTACAATGTCTGACAGTAAGTACATTCTCAATAATTGCTAGACACTACTTCTACAGCATTTTTCAGGGGCTATGAGAGTGGCTGGAATTCAGTGGATAACTTCAGACTTCCATAAACCAAGAAATCACCCTTATCTCTTTAAAACTAGTCACTTTCCAATATCTGTTAATTTCTCTCCAATAGCCTTTAGAATCTATTCACTTCTCCCCAAGCCTCTGTGTGTGTGTGTCTGTGTGTGTGTGTGTGTGTGTCTGTGTGTGAGTCGCTTAGTCATGCCCCGCTCTCAGACCCCATGGGCTGTGGCCCGTCAGGCACCTCTGTCTGTGGAATTCTCCGGGCAAGAATACTGGAGTGGGTTGCCTTCCCTTCTCCATGGAATTGTTCTGAGCCAGGGTCCATCCATATCTCTGGGCTTCCCTAGTGGCTCAAATGGTAAATTGTTCTGACCCAGGTCTTTTGCTTGCAGGCAGATGCTTTACTGTCTGAGCCAGCAGGGACGCCCCATGCCCTGTGCCGCTATCTTAATATTCATGTCATTTCAAACTGAGGCCATGGCAACAGCCTCTTAGTTGATCTTCTAAGCCTCTAAGAGTTCTCAGACAATTTTAAAAATATGAAATAATTCAATAAAATAATAAGTAAATAAATGACATTTAATTCAGGATCAGATGGTGGTAATATAGCAGTGAAGACTACTGGGTGTCCATCCCAACTACTTTCTTCTTAACAGGAAAATCCTTCTTTAATTTTGTTCAGATATTCACCCTTCCTTCCTACAATCAAAGGCCTAAAGGAAAGCTGAACCGCTTCCTTGTCCAAAGAATGTTTGATTAGGTTAAGGGCAATTTTTCTCAAAAAGGGTCTTGACATTTTAGGTGGTACCATTCTTCCTTGTGAAAAACTGTCCATATATAACTGGACATTTAGCAGTCTAGGTATTTTCTGCTAAATATTAAGAGCCATCTAGTCATTGTGACCACCAAAAAATGCTAAACAGTTTACCTGTGTAATTTGTGAACCAGTAGTCTAAAGGTTCAGAGTAGGCATGTGATCCAATTCTGATGATTAAAAGATAAAGAAAATTCTAAGTCCATCCATATCTCTGGGCTTCCCTAGTGGCTCAAATGGTAAAGATTCCACCTGCAGTGCAGGAGATTTGGGTTTGATCCCTGAGTTGGGAAGATCCCCTGGAGGGGATCCCCTGGAGGAGGGAGGGCATGGCAACCCACTCCAGTATTCTTGCCTGGAGAATTCCATGGATGAAGGAGCCTGGAGGGCTACACTCCATGAGATCACAAAGAGTTGAACAGGACTGAGCAACTGAGCACACAGCACCCATATCTCTAGAAAAGACCCACTTTTGTCCCTTCTTATGGCTGAGAAATATTCCTCTGTGTGTGTGTGTGTGTGTGTGTGTGTGTGTGTGAAGACCCCATGGGCTGTGGCCCGTCAGGCACCTCTGTCTGTGGAATTCTCCGGGCAAGAATACTGGAGTGGGTTGCCTTCCCTTCTCCATGGAATTGTTCTGAGCCAGGGTCCATCCATATCTCTGGGCTTCCCTAGTGGCTCAAATGGTAAATTGTTCTGACCCAGGTCTTTTGCATTGCAGGCAGATGCTTTACTGTCTGAGCCAGCAGGGACGCCCCATGCCCTGTGCCGCTATCTTAATATTCATGTCATTTCAAACTGAGGCCATGGCAACAGCCTCTTAGTTGATCTTCTAAGCCTCTAAGAGTTCTCAGACAATTTTAAAAATATGAAATAATTCAATAAAATAATAAGTAAATAAATGACATTTAATTCAGGATCAGATGGTGGTAATATAGCAGTGAAGACTACTGGGTGTCCATCCCAACTACTTTCTTCTTAACAGGAAAATCCTTCTTTAATTTTGTTCAGATATTCACCCTTCCTTCCTACAATCAAAGGCCTAAAGGAAAGCTGAACCGCTTCCTTGTCCAAAGAATGTTTGATTAGGTTAAGGGCAATTTTTCTCAAAAAGGGTCTTGACATTTTAGGTGGTACCATTCTTCCTTGTGAAAAACTGTCCATATATAACTGGACATTTAGCAGTCTAGGTATTTTCTGCTAAATATTAAGAGCCATCTAGTCATTGTGACCACCAAAAAATGCTAAACAGTTTACCTGTGTAATTTGTGAACCAGTAGTCTAAAGGTTCAGAGTAGGCATGTGATCCAATTCTGATGATTAAAAGATAAAGAAAATTCTAAGTCCATCCATATCTCTGGGCTTCCCTAGTGGCTCAAATGGTAAAGATTCCACCTGCAGTGCAGGAGATTTGGGTTTGATCCCTGAGTTGGGAAGATCCCCTGGAGGGGATCCCCTGGAGGAGGGAGGGCATGGCAACCCACTCCAGTATTCTTGCCTGGAGAATTCCATGGATGAAGGAGCCTGGAGGGCTACACTCCATGAGATCACAAAGAGTTGAACAGGACTGAGCAACTGAGCACACAGCACCCATATCTCTAGAAAAGACCCACTTTTGTCCCTTCTTATGGCTGAGAAATATTCCTCTGTGTGTGTGTGTGTGTGTGTGTGTGTGTGTGTGTGTGCGCGTGTGTGCTACATCTTCTTTATCTGTCCATCTGTTGATGGGCACCGAGGTTGCTTCCGCATCCTGGCTATTGTAGACACTGCTGCTTTGAACATTAGGATGCGTGTGTCTTGGGAAGCGTGGTTTTCTCTGGAATATGCCCAGGCATGGGATTGCTGGGCCATATGCTAGCTCTACTTTTCATTTTTTAAAGAAACCTCCACAAAGGTCCCAAGAAGAGATGCTCTTTTCCTCAGTTATGTCATGTCTGTGCTGATCACCTTGAACTGCCACCTCTTTCCATCCTGAAAATGAAACTGCCCCAGGTCTGGTGGACTGGAAGAAATGCCAAACTCTGGCTTGCTGACTGTCTAAATCAAATAACTCTAAGGCTTACACCCTCTTCACCATCTTCAGACTTCTTTTGATGTTAGAGCACAAATTCTTAACCCTTAAACCAGTTTGAAATGGCATTTCTGTTACTTGCTGCTGAAAGCACCCTAAATAACCTATATATTTGGTCCTTAAACCCACCTAGAAGAAAGGGGAATTTTTATCTAGATTGGTCATTGTTTTTGAGAGGTAAAACCAGATCTGTATTACAGAGCACTTCTCTCTCTCTTTTTCCTCCTAATCCATTCAGTGAATTGATTTTAAAACTGAGAAAAATCATTTGGAAAAAAATAGCATGCAGCCTTGTTGACTCAACCAAATCTATATTGATTTTTTTGCTAGATGGAAGGAGAAATAGTGTTCTGTCTCCTACAGCTTTCTGGTTGGATTAGCTCTTTGCTATTTCTAGATTTGTCCATTATCTTCCTGATTCCTCCCCCTCATTTCCTCTTTTGTTTTAATGGAAGGTAACTACTTTTGGAGGCAGCTGGAGTGAAAGTCAGTCTCAACTTTTAGGGGTTATATGCAACAGAAAAGTTGAACAGACCTTTTGGTTAGCATTGGAAGGGAAAGTATCCAAAGAAACAGCTATCTGCATCTATAAGTAAAAGAAAGTACTAGCTACTCTTTAGAACCGATTTCACAGTTTAGTTTTATCTTTGAATCCCTGGCCACAGGAAGAGAAAGTCTGTACAGCTGAAACAGAGACAAGCAGAGAAACTCAGCTTAAAGTAAAAGACTTCTGCAAAGTTGGTTTTTTCCCGTGTATAATTCAAGGTGGAGGTACATGAAAGCATGAATTATAAGGCTGACACGTTGTTTCAGAACTTAGGCAGAAATAGGAAATGCATCCTTTGATGTATTTCTTTTGGAGGAGCTTTTGTCTAGATCACAGTGGACAGGGGTTTCAGTTCCCCAGGTCTTGAGTCTGTTCCTTGAAGAAGATAAACTTTTTCCTGGCACATGTAGATGAGAGAAAAATCTACATTCCTTTGAAGACTGTTTGGCTGTTCGCAGAGCGTTCCTGAAAGCTGTCAGCCTGTCCTAACTGCACTTAGGTAATTGAAATTTCCTGGCAGTGAGAGGAGCAGGTGGAAGGGAGGAAGAGGCTGGCTTGGGGCAGGACGGAGGGCTGGGGCGGGGACGGGGGGCTCTGAAAGTGTCCTCTGGAGTCTCCACCACCAGCACACCCCTCCATCCTCTCACACAGAGAGCATCCTTGTGAGCCCGCTCTACACGTGGCATCTCCCCCATTCAGAGCACGCGCCGTCGCTACCCGGATAGCATGACTAGCGGGATACACGAGCATTCCAGGATTTCTCAGCTTGCTCCAGCATTGATCCGAGTAATTAAAAGGTCTCCATGCTGCTTTTGGTAGAATGGATTTATCGTCTCCTTCCCTTCTTCAAAGGACTGATATTGTCTATTGTTTCTGTTAAAAGTCTGTCGTGGGCATTGTTCTTTTTCTTTTCTTTTCCCCTCCTCCCTTCCTTCCTTCCTTTCTTCCTCTCTCCCCTTTTCTTTCTTCTTCTTCCTTCCTTTCTTTTCCTTTTTAAAATATTGTGACTGCCGTGCATCTCATCCCCATTCGTATCACTGAAAGATTTCAGAACCCACTTCTCACTCCAGAAACATCAAATCGGAGTCCTTCAGTCACACTCTTGTAGGAAGGTCTCAGACATGTGAAATGAGTTTGACACTCAGACTGGACTTTGGGTCCAAAGCTGGTGATAAACGAGAGGCAAGTCCTTTCTGTTGGTCCATCAGGACCTTTTCCTGGTACAGCCCCACCAGCAGCAGCCTGCCACGTGCCCCTCCAGCAGGGAGCAGGGCTGTGTCCCGCGGGTATCCAATGTCTGACTGTGGTCTCAGCCGTGGTCCCAGGACTGAGTCTGTAGCAGGGCTTATGATGAGCCTGGCTACCTAACAACTCACAGGCTGCTGTGACCAGTTATTAATGTAACACAGCTGTTTCCATCCTTTAATCTGTGCTTCACGATCCATCAGAGTTTTCTCCTGTCTTCTAAATTCCTGCTCTGTCTTGTGAAGAATCGTTAAATCAATAGTTTTCAACTGGGGAGGATTTTGTCCCGTGGAGGATACTTGACTTAATTTTCCCTGTCTTTTGAATGTTTTAGGTAGCTTGCTTATCTTTCATGATCTTGGAATCGTGGCCGTATGCACAAGATACCTTATGGAGTCCAGCAGCATCGTCCCCTCTGCTGGGGTATATGATCTAGCGGTACCCCTGTGTGGGTAGAGTGGGACCTCTGATGTGGCAAGCTCCTAGGCAAGGCTGGGCCCTGCTCGGTTGGCTGCCTGGCCATGCCTTGCACAGAGGACACAGCCACAGGACCTTGGACAGAACCAGGTCCTAGCTCTGCTGGCTGTGGGCCCGGGGACCCTGGGGCAGCTGGCTGCAGGGCCTGGGGTGTTCCAGGGCTGGGGCTCGCTGGCTGGTGGGTAGGTAAGCTCCCAGCGCTGATGAGACAGAGGGAGCGCTCCAAAATGGTACCTGCCGTTTGGTAGAATCAGCTCCCCATTTTGGCAGCTATGTTGCTGGAGGAGTCCCCTTTGCTTCCTGCCTCTCTGGGAGGCTCTCGGAGACCAGCAAGAGGGTCTAACCCAGGCCTCTTCCCAGTACCTGCCTGCCCTGGGACCAGACCATGTGCCATTTAGCACGTACCCTCAAGGAGCAGAGCCTCTGTTTCCTACGGCCCTCGGGCTCCCCAGAGCCGCACCTGCAAAGCCAGGCATCCTGGGGCCGCTCTTCCCGACGCAGGACCCACAGGCTGGGAAGCCTGACTCGGGACTTGGAGCCCTCGCTCCTGGGGCAGAACTCCTGCAGCTGTGAATGTCCTCTGTTTTGTGGGTTATCCACCTGGACGTGTGGTCCTGACTACACCGTGTCTCTGCCCCCTCACTCATCTCATGGGGCCCCTTTTTTACATCTTTAGTTGTGGAAGATCTTTTCTGCTAGTCTTCTCTGTGATCAATGGTATTTGGAGAGAGAAAAGAGAAATGGAATCTTGGATGGTGTACATATCAGAGGGGTATAGAGAACGGCATCACCGACTCCATGGACACGAGTTTGAGCAAGCTCTGGGAGTTGGTGATGGACAGGGAAGCCTCACGTGCTGCAGTCCATGGGGCCACAAAGAGTCAGACACGACTGAGCAACTGAACTCAACTGATGGAGAATTTGGGGTCAGTTCTCAGAACACTTCTCTTGGAAAAGTACTATGCTAGATCTTAGGGTAGAGAGATATGAGTAAACATTGCTCAGTCACAGTCGTATCTGAATCTCTGTGATCCCACTGACTGTAGCCCACCAGGCTCCTCCATCCATGGGATTCTCCAGGCAAGAATACTGATGTGGGTTGCCATTTCCTTCTCCTATGAGTAAACAGTTACCTGGAATATTCTATGTAATTATGGGAAAATTCATAGCATGTCTGTAGAAAATATTTAGGCTCCTTCGGTGTAAATTTTGGTACAAAAGAATAGTGACAAGGTAGAGTGTGCTCAGACGCTAAAAAAATTTTGACTGAACCCAAGGAGCTGAGTGCTATTTTATAGAAGCATTAATAACTGAGTATTTTGGAATGGAAGTGAGATGTTTTTGTTTTAATTTCATGGTATTGTTAAGGTTATTTGAAATCATTTCTTGAAAACTAGTTACTCATTTAAATGTGTACTATTGTACTGAGTTGTCGTCTATGAATCTTTTCATAATTCCAGCACAGACTGGGCCAGAGTTTACTTTTGCATCATCTATGAGAATGTACTTGCGCACTAACTTGCTGCAGCTATGTCTGACTCTTTGCGACCCCCCACGGACTGTAGCCCACCAGGCTCCTCTGTCCATGGGATTCTCCAGGCAAGAAGACTGGAGTGGGTTGTCATTTGGTAGAATCAGCTCCCCATTTTGGCAACTATGTTGCAGGGGATCTTCCTGACCCAGGGACTGAACTTGCGTCTCTTAACATCTCCTGCATTGCAGGTGGATTCCTTACCGCTAATGCTACCTGGGAAGCCTTACTTTTGCATTATCTATGAGGAAAGGATTTGCAAACAGCATGATTGAGAAGGAATGTTTTCATTTCAAATGGGATTTAATTTTTAAAAGAGTTGTTTATACACCCATAGTATATGTACTTATGGATAGGGTTTCATTAATGTCAAGTTAACTGAAGATTCCTATAATTATGTGTTCTATCATCCAGGTTCATCTTAATTTTTTAAAATACCATCATTCATCAAAAGGTTAATCTGATTACTTGGGGGTTTATTTTTACAATGTCTTTTGAGATAAGACCATTATGGCAGTTGTGTTCAGTTTGGAGCCAGGGGTCTAAAGAAAATTTCTCATCCTTTCATGGGAAAGCTTTTCCTAAAGAGGATGAGTGCATTTTATCTCCATATTTTTCTGCATCCCTCCCATCTGTTAGATTTCTCGACTGTTTTTGACAGTCGTGGTCATCCACACTGGGCTCAGGGCTCAAAGCAATCAGTATCACATCCTGTAAAGCCCTTTACACTTCCTTGATAGTTCAGTTGGTAAAGAATCTGCCTGCAATGCAAGAGACCCCAGTCAATTCCTGGGTCAGGAAGATCCCCTGGAGAAAGGATAGGCTACCCACTCCAGTATTCTTGGGCTCCCCTTGTGATTCAGCTGGTAAAGAATTCGCCTGCAATGCGGGAGACCTGGGTTTGATCCTTGGGTTGGGAAGATCCCCTGAAGATGGGAAAGGCTACCCACTCCAGTATTCTGGCCTGGAGAAGTCCATGGACGGTCCACGGGGTTGCAAAGAGTCAGACATGACTGAGCAACTTAAAAAAAAAATCAAAAAGGCATTATTCCACACTAAAATTTCAAGAACCAAGCATACTAGTATCATATATGAAATTAGCATCTTCCAATGATCGAATGACAGTATTTACAGTTTTTCTAAAATATGAGCATCTTGAGGTCAGGAGTTATGTTGAGCTCATCTTTATTAACCCCAGCCACTTGGAATAACACAGGTGCTTAAAGAGCAACTATCTGGACTGAATTCGTGGAAGAATTTGAATGTTTGATGAACTCATACTGGCTTTCACCAACCAATGCATAGAATCAGAAACAACTCTCTAGTGAACTCCCAACCAAATACCAGAGGAATTATGGTATTATTTGTTGTTTTCCATGTACAGACCACCATACTAGATACAGAATCTTAGAAAATATTTACATGAGATTTCTTTCTCTTGATTGGAGTGTGAATTTCCAAAAATCTTTCCCAAGATAAGAAATTCACTTTCTCATTTTACCTCATTGGTCAATACTTCAGTAATTGGAAAGATGCAGAGATGCCACTCAGT
This sequence comes from Madoqua kirkii, assembly GCA_006408675.1. NCBI lineage: Eukaryota > Metazoa > Chordata > Mammalia > Artiodactyla > Bovidae > Madoqua > Madoqua kirkii. Next base: position 26,146 of record SJYC01116389.1, read on the forward strand.
ACAAAATTATGGCTCTCAGTGGTTGTTATAAAAGTGACATTAACTGGAAGTAATAATGACTGTTAATCTGTGAATAAATGGTAGCAGTAAGCACACCAGACAAAATGCATCCTCTGAGGTTTGGGTTCATGGCATTTAGACCTGATCCCAGTCACTCTCCAAAGAAATGTGCAGAGCTCCTGAACTGTAAAATATTTGAAATACTATAGGAAGCTCAGCAATTAATTGAAAGACATTGGACACCTACCCTATTCTCTACCATTACAGGCTTACAAGTGTTAGCTGATCAATTGTGTCCAACTCTTTGCAACCCCATGGAACCCACCAGTCTCCTCTGTCCATGGAATTCTCCAGGCAAGAATACTAGAGTGTGTTACCATTCCCTTCTCCAGGGGATCCTCATGACCCTGGGATCAAACCCAGATCTCCTGCATTGCAGGCAGATTCTTTACCATCAGAACCCATCAGGGAATCACAAGCTTATAAGAGGAATTCATAAACAGTATTGTGGAGAAGGCAACAGCAACCCACTCAAGCACTCTTGCCTGGAAAATCCCATGGACGGAGGAGCCTGGTGGGCTGCAGCCCATGGGGTCGCTAAGAGTCGGACACGACTGAGCAACTTCACTTTCACTTTTCACTTTCATGCACTGGAGAAGGAAATGGCAACCCATTCCAGTGTTCTTGCCTGGAGAATCCCAGGGACGAGGGAGCCTGCTGGGCTGCCGTCCATGGGGTCACACAGAGTCGGACACGACTGAAGCGACTTAGCAGCAGCAGCAGCATAAATAGTATTGAGATGAGAAGCCTAACAAAAGATTGTTGTGGTGACTCAGTGGTAAAGAATCTACCTGCCAGTGCAGGAGACGCAGGTTCTGCCCATTTGTTCTGCATTCTTCTCACTTTCACCCCCTAGGAAGCATTTCTATTCTGACTTTGCTTTGCAGAATCCTTTGATGAATAGTTATGGTGATGTCTTCCTTCTTTTATAATTTTATTTTCGGGTTTTGATCATCTTAAGTGGAGTAAGGATTGTTCATCTTCCTATGTTTGCTGTGAGGGACGCACATTATTTTGAGGCATGGATACTGTCAGGACATGAATTGTTGTAGCCTGCCTGGCACCAAGCCACATGGTGCTGTAATGCACACAGGCCCGAGGACTGGCTTTCTGGAGCTGCATGTGTGATGTCTCAAGAATGCAGAGCAGAAAGAAGGGGGTCACCATGTTGGAACACCCCAAAGACAAGCGCTAGTGCCCACCACCAGTCCCAGGATTCAATTAAAACTATCAGGAAAGCTTCAAGTCATAGAAACTTAATACAAAAGCAGAACTGAGCAAACCCTTTGGGCAAATGGAAGAGCTAGCTTCCTTCCTCCAGTGAACTGCCAAGGATTCAATGTTATCTTGCGACAGAATTGGACCATGTGTCCAGGTTTCAGAATGGAAGCTTTGTTTCTTTCTCATTTTTCCCCCTGTGCATCCATCTAAATAGCTTAAAAGATTATCCTTGCTAATTCCTCATATCCTTTTTGCTTCTAGCCTTTTAGAGTGCCTGATCAGAACTCAGAGTGGTCCCTTGGTATATGAAGCTGAGGCATACTGGAATCATTAAAAAGAATTACTGACCTTGGTTCTAATAAGATGTTCAGAAATTGCTGAAGGTACAGCCTATCTGAGTGTCATATGCATGGCTGCAGAAAAGATACACATCAGGTGCCCCCTGCTCCCTCAGCCCTGCCACCACACAGGCGGAAGAAGAGATTTCTGTGATCCATGTAAACTTGGTGTAAGTATATTCTGCTGAGATGAGCTTGAAACGTTACACTGATCTTTCTCCTAATGAGTTTCCAAGGGGAAACGGGCAGTACAGCATTTTCACACGCTGGTGGAAGTTCCCTGAAATGGAAGATTGCAAACGCTCCAGTTCTTAGGGTGCTGTGACCCTCCCCCTTTACACTGGAAAAAGACCCTGATACTGGGAAAAGATTAAGGGCAAGAGGAGAAAGGGGTGACAGAGGACGAGAGGGTTGGATGGCATCGCTGACTCAATGGCCATGAATTTGAGCAAACTCAGGGAGATGGCAAAGGTCACGGAAGCCTGGGATGCGGCAGTCCATGGGGTCACTCAGAGTTGGACACGACCGAGCGCTGAACGACAACACCAACCCTTCCCACCTGAAGAGAGGGAGAGAGATCCTCTGTTCTGTTACTGACCACTTACTTTTCACAGAAAGTGGAGCCGCTGATGTGATTTGCAAACTTGGTGCTTTCCAAGGGCCACCTTTTCCTAGGGGGCCAGGTCAAGTCTCAGCAGCGGAGCCTGCTTTCAGCAATAGATTTGGGAGAGCGGAAAGCCTCACTGAGCTTTACAAACCTCCAGCAGTGCATCTTGGAGAGCGCCCCCAGGCCTGGGCAGGCGCTGTTTCTTGCGTCCGGGCCCAGTCATTAAGAAACAAGTGCTGGGTTTCCCTGCTGACTCAGTGGCAAAGAATCCGCCTGCCAAGGCCGGGGACTTGGATTCGATCCCTGGTCCAGGAAGATCCCATGTGCCTTGGAGCAACTCAGCCCATGATTCAGAACTACTGACACGCGTACACGCTAGAGGTGCACGTGGTCCGCGACAGGAGACGCCTGTGCACCGCAGCTAGAGCGTGGCCCCCGCTCGCTGGAACTAGAGAAAAGCCCACGCAGCAGCGAAGGCCCAGCACAGCAGTAAACAAATCATCAAAGAAAATGTTTTAAAAGCGAGAAGAAGCCAGTGCTGTGTCCTAGCATCGATCGTCTTGAGTAGAGGTAGAGGGGAACGAAGAGCGGCTGGCTTCCAAGGCAGCGGCAGCTCCAGCCCCAGGCAGCCCTGTAGGCGATGACTTCCGGTCTCGCTCCCAGACCCAGGCTCCTGTTTTCTCTCCACTCTGTAGCACGTGGCCGTCACGTTTCCCTTTCTGCTGTAATTTCCCGGGAGTCCATGTCTGTTGTCTGCGACAGGTGACAGATCCCCTTGGTGAGCCTCGGCTGATGGCACAGAGAAGCTGAGGGGTCAAACCCTGAATGTCAGCACTTGGACTCCAGGCAGAAGGTCCCAGCGCAGTCCAGGCTTTGGTTTGTATTAGAGGGGCGGTCAGCCCGAGGCGTACGTGAGCGGAAGCTGCCCACCCCGTCTGCCTCATGGTTCCTTCTCTGGTGACTAGGGCATTAAACGAGGGGATAAAGAATTCCAAAGAACTGATTTCTTCACAGACTGAATGGACCTGTTGGTGACGGTCAGCGGTTACTAGCACATGTGTCTTTTACGGATGGGAACAACCTGGAGTCAGCAAGCTCGTTTTTTAGAAAATTTTACTTTGGGGTAGAGTTGATTTATAAAGCTATGTTAGTTTCAGGTGTACCGCAAGTTGTTCAGTTACACGTACATGTGTATCCATTCTTTTTCAGATTATCTTCTCATATAGGTTATTCTAGAACATTGAGTAGAGTTCCCTGTGCTCTACAGTAGGTCCCTGTTAATTATCTGTTTTATAAACCATAGTGTGTATATATTCATCCCAAATGTCCATTGACAGAGGAATGGATAAAGAAGATGTGGTACATTATACAATGGAATATTACTCAGCCATTAAAAGGAGAAGAAGGCAGATGGCTTTGTTTTACCCAGGCAAGAATACTAGAGTGGGTAGCCGTTTCCTTCTCCACAGGATCTTCCTGACTCAGGGATTGAACCTGGGTCTCCTGCATTGCAGGTGGATTCTTTACCATCTGAGGCACCAGGGAAGCCCAAACTGCTGTTCACATCTCTGTCTCTGCTGTGACAATGCTGTATGACCTTGGGAAAGTTCTTCACTTTTCTGAATCTCTGTTCTGTCCTCTGCAAATTGGGTGTAGTAACCAGCTCATGCTGTTTATTTTTAAGACTAAATAAGAAAACAGATGTCAGCTGGTCATATAACAATTTTGTTACTGATGATTGATTATGGTGATTATTATTCATGTGTTCATTGTATTAATGTTATTAGTGCTTTACTATATAAATTTTACCCAAATCTGTAATATTCTTGCTTATTTTTTCTCTTCCAGGAAAATATTAGAAGCTTCATTCTTGTGTATTTCGTTTGTCATTGTGTCCTGAATATCCAACATACAGTCGGGCTAATATTTGTAGAACAAGCTTATGCAACTGCTGTTATTCTATCCTTCTGCTTCCTGTTAATACTGTTCTAGACCATGAGGCCAGCCCTATTTATGTAAGCAGCCGAGAACCTAGCATGGTGTTTGGAAGAATGTATAAACGCAACATCTATTATTAAATAAATGAATAAAGAAACTGTGTCTGTCCCAATTATCCTTCTAAATAGAAACTTTCTTGGTGACACAGGCTGTGGCTTATCTTTGTATCCATGGAACCTAATAGGGGTCCAGTAAACATTTGCTGAATTTATTCTGTGAAAATTGAGAGGGAGGATTTGTGACTACATTACAGGATTGCAATGAGCTGAGTTCATTTCTGCTTGTCCTTCTATTTTCTGTCTGACTTGGTATATTTCTAATCTCTTTGTGGAAACTGGCATGCGAATCTATCAACAGGAAGACAAGAGGGATTAACTCAATCAGTACTGAGTTATTGTTCCCAGTAAGACCAAACCACAGCCCTTCCTCATTTCTACTCAGCCCTCATGACTGCCTCCCTACACGGGGAGAGGCAGACCACAATCTGCTGCTGCTTGCTCACCCATCCTGAATTTGTTCATGCAGGTGAAAACGAGCATTAAGAACACACCAAGAGTGATACTGACCAGGGTGCTGGAACTCCTTAATCAACAGAAATTGACAAGACACCAGACGAGGCAAGTCTTTCTCGGGGTCTGCTGTGCAGCACGCGTCAAGAACAAGTAACAGGATCCCTTGCTCACTTGCTCCCCACGTCGGAGGGGGGAGCTGCTCCCTTCTAAGGGGTGAGAGTAGGGCTGGGCTCTGGAGTCGGGCTGGAGGGTGGCTTAGGTGGTCTGCCCACCACTTAGCTGGTGCTGAGTGCAGGGGCTATGCAGTGCCCTGCTTTTGTTCCTGACTCCTCAGAAGTTGCAGCTGGGTTCTTTTGGGGGGGGGGGAGCCTTCTTGTATCTTTTTGTCCACAATTAGCCCCAACTGCACATGCACGCCATTAGTTTTAGGTCCTTGTTTTCCGAAGGGGAAAATAACTCATTTGAGAGAGAGAGGCAGTTAGGGTGCCTGGAAGGAAAGATTGGCTTTCATCAGGAGTGGTGGTTCTATAATGGGCTGGTTATGTAAACACAGGAGTCTTGAGCTCTTCTCAACACCAGCGACCATAGGTCCCCATCCCCCTGCAAAGCCTGCTGCCCAATTCATGGTATTTGCTCTGCAGTGTGGATAGGAAGGGAGAACTCTGACTCGGAAGGGAGCTGACTGCCTGCTTCAGCACCCAGGACGATTCCTTAATGGCTTTACTCGGGACGTGGGTCCATGTCCTCCATCAGTGACTGGGACCTACCTGACCAACGATTGCCTGCACAGACATCACCCAGGAGCAAGGAGTCACTCACCATGTCCACCAGAGCGATGAGCAGTCACTGTGAAAACACGCCACTTGAATTATCCAACTGCTATTTACCTTGCACTCACCCTCATCCTCACGCTCACTCCCTTGTTCAGTCACTAAGTTGTGTCTGACTCTTCCAACCCCATGACCTGCAGCACGCCAGGCTTTTCTGGAGCCTGCTCAAACTCATGCCCATCGAGTCGGTGATGCCATCCAACCATCTCATCCTCTGAACTGACCGACTGAAACAACACAAGGACTTGGCTTGTAATCACAGTGCTGTGAGGCTCTAGAATCTCTTGAAGGTTCCTTCCTAGCTGTGTGACTTTGAAAGAATCAAACAGCTCCGAGTCGTCATTTTAAGCATAAGGTTCTAGCTTGCCTGGAGATGCTCGGCTTCTCGCTGTCTCTGTGACTCTGATTGTCCTCTCATGAAACTGCTCTGCACAGTCCTACTAGAGTGGCTCTGTGCCGTCTGTGGGGACCCAGAGGAAATTCTCGCAGTCAATCCCACTCTCCTTTCACATTTCCCCTCTGAACCTTGGCTATCTGTTGATGTGAACTAATATCATGTCAGAGCCCCATGCAAACTGGAGGCTGGAAACTACAGTTAAAAACTGGAAACTATAGAAGGGCCTCCGAACACGACATTTTACCCAGAGTCCTCGAGGGTGGGCGACAGAGAACCTGGAAGGAGCTCAGATGACGAGCACAGGGACAGTCCCAGCAGATGGGAACCGGAAACAACCCCAGCGCCCGCAGAGAAAGGATGGGCAGAGAACTCGAGATGTAGCAGCACAGCGTGCCTACGGAAAGCAACGAACCTCTGATATACCAACAACACCGCTCAGCCCCACAGACCTTAGGCTGAGTGAGAGAACCAGCGTGAAGTGATTCACACTGGCGGAGACCATTTCTGTGAATTTACGGAGCAGGCAAAGCTGCTTGATAGAGAAGTTAGATTCCTGGGTTACCTGGGCTGGGGACTGGCATGAGGTGGATACACTTAGGGTACTGGCTTGGACATGCGGTTGCACAAAAGTTCTGTACGTTGATCTGGTGGTAGGTACGTGAGTGTTTGGGCTTCTGTGGCAACCCACTCTAGTATTCTTGCCTGGAAAATCTCATGGACAGAAGAGCCTGGTGGGATACAGTCCATGGGGTCACAAAAGAGTTGAACACAGCTGAGCAGCTAAACACTGGACAACAATAAAGTGTTTGTATGTGTGAAATATCATCCAGCTGTTACCTAAGATTAGTGCACAAATGTGTGTTGTATCCTAATAAATATGTATGTATGTACAATTATTTGGCCATTTGGGATATAGTAATATATGTACAGTGCATGTAATACACTCACTTGTATTTTTGTTTAGTCTCATGTTCGAACTTTTGTTACTCCAAGGACCATAACCCACAAGGCTCCTCCGTCCGTGGGATTCTCCAGGCAAGAATACTGGAGTGGGTTGCCATTTCCTCCTCCAGGGAATCTTCCTGACCCATGGATGAAACCTCCATCTCCTGCCTTGGCAGGCAGATTCATTACCACTGAACCACCAAGGAAGCCCTTATATATAATACACTCACTTGTATTTTTGTTTAGTCTCATGTTCGAACTTTTGTTACTCCAAGGACCATAGCCCACAAGGCTCCTCCGTCCGTGGGATTCTCCAGGCAAGAATACTGGAGTGGGTTGCCATTTCCTCCTCCAGGGAATCTTCCTGACCCATGGATGAAACCTCCATCTCCTGCCTTGGCAGGCAGATTCATTACCACTGAACCACCAAGGAAGCCCTTATATATGTATACACACATATATACATATGTGCTTTCTTTTTCCAGAAGGGAAATGTAAGGGAAGAAATAAAAAGGTCTCTTCAGTGACCAAATCCCACAGCAGTGTTACTGTTGATACCAATATGGCGTTTGGGTTTTGAGGCCTAGTTGAGTTCAGTTCACTTCAGTCGCTCAGTGGTGTCAGACGCTTTGCGACCCCATGAATTGCAGCATGCCAGGCCTCCCTGTCCATCACCAACTCCCAGAGTTCACTCAGACTCACGTCCATCGAGTCAGTGATGTCATCCAGCCATCTCATCCTCTGTTGTCCCCTTCTCCTCCTGCCCCCAACCCCTCCCAGCA
>SJYC01116390.1:0-17033 GCA_006408675.1 Madoqua kirkii
AAACCTAGACAGCATATTAAAAAGCTGAGACATCATTTTGCCAACAAAGGGCCATAGTCAGAGCTATTGTTTTTCCAGTAGTTTTGTATGGATGGAGAAAGAAAGCTGGGCACTGAAGAATTGATGCTTTTGAACTGTGGTGTTGAAGCAGACTCTTGAGAGTCCCATGGACTGCAAGGAGATCAAACCAGTCCATCCTAAAGGAAATCAGTCCTGAATATTCATTGGAGACTGATGTTGAAGCTGAAACTCCAATATTCTGGCCATCTGATGCGAAAAACTCACTCATGTGAAAAGACCCTGATGCTGGGGAAGACTGAAGGCAGGAGAAGGGGATGTCAGAGGATGAGATGGCTGGATGGCATCACTGACTCGATGGACATGAGTTTGAGTAAGCTCTGAGAGTTGATGATGGACAGGGAAGTCTGCTGTGCTGCAGTCCATGGGGTCACAAAGAGTCAGACACGACTGAATGACTGAACTGAACTGAACAACAGCTGTGGCCTTTGGGGAAAGCTGAGCTCTCCATACTAATAACAACAGAGTTGCAGGCCAAAGCAAAATGAGTCCATTTAGCAACCTCTTGAGATCTGAGCGATGCGCCTTTATTATAGTGGTTTTTAACTAGAGAACTCAGTATTCTGGAGTATTCCTTGTATGATTTAGGTAGGCTCCTTTGGAGATCTAAGATGCTTACTCCCAGAACAAATCACGAATCACCGATTTTATATCCAGGCATGATCTTTGGAAGGCTGCCAGTGAAACTCCTCTGTCTTCCTTTGGGCCTCTGTCTGAACTCACAGATGGGGCCCAGGAAGGTGCTGAGAAAGAGTGGAAGGCAGACAGCCCAGCTGCTGATAACCGGGGACACAGGCCCCGCGCAGTGCAGGCAGCTCTTTCTCACCTCCGGCCAGTTGGTGCTGCTTTGGAATAAAGATCAGCGGTTGTCCCATCTTTCAGGCTTTCATAGAAACCAGAAATCTGACTTTCTGAGGGGAAGGTCCTCATTTCTAAACATTAGCAGTAAACCTATATGTTTAAATGCCATGGAAGCCAAATACAATGGCTACATGGGCCTTCGGCTCCCGCCCTCTATACAAACACCTAATGCCTCGTGAATGCATGATGGCCAGGCACGCCTGGGGAGTGAGTCTGCCTGGCATTGTCAACCTTAAGAGCATGAACTTTCCAGAAGAAATGCCCTAGCCCTGGAGAACATGGAGACATAATGGTGTAAGTTTTAGACAGGTCAGGCATTACCTTTCTCTGTGAGTGACTGAAAGTCGCTCAGTCGTGTCTGACTCTTTGCAACTCCGTGGACTATAGAGTCCATGGGATTCTCCAGGCCAGAATACTGGAGTGGGTAGCCTTTCCCTTCTCTAGGGGATCTTCCCAACCCAGGGATCGAACCAGGTCTCCCGCATTGCAGGCAGAGTCTTTACCAGCTGAGCCACCATTCTCTGCGGAAACGTTCTCTGTGACCCTCACTATTTGGGAGTTTGTTCTTGCCCTGACTTTTCATATTGGTCTTTGACTGATGGGATGGGTTCTTTAACATGATTTCTAATGTCTTTGTCACAAACCCTTAGAGGAGTTGGAGCTAATAGGCACGCTAAGGGTATGTATTCTGGCCTCACGTCCGAGTGAGGACACAGGTGAAGGGAGAGCCAGTGATGACCGGGGTCAACAGCTAGTTATGGGGCAGCGGTTGGTGTGGAAACTGGGACCCACATCTAATTCCTGGTTCTTTATGTCTGCCCATGAAACACCATCTGCACTGAAGGAATTATTGAGACTTTGCCAAGACAGAAAGCCTCTGGCCCTGGTTCTGAACAACTCCAAGTCATTTAGCATCAATTCCTGAGCCACAAAGTGAGAAACAACAACAGCAATCCAGTAACCCTCTCCTGACTAAGGTGAGGATATAACTAAAAACATAATGCTTGCTTTCCAAAAAGGAAATTCAGTATTTCAATTGCTGTCAGTTTCCAGGCTATTATCTTCTATGCCAGAATTTTGTTCCCTAAAACACACGAGAATGCTGTGTCTTGGTAGATGCTGAAATGTGGCTGTCACAGCAGTGCCATCAGTGCTGATGGTGTGGGGATATTTTGGATCCTGTTCGTTTCCTGATGAACTCATTTATGGAGTGAAGAGCCACGGGTCTCGTGTACTGCATTTTCTAATAGCTATGTTGTTATTTTTATTTAAAAAATTAGCCTTTGGATCATAAAATCTTATTTCTCAAAGGAGTATAAATTATCACCCACTTGAATGTTTTCTAAAATTTTAGCTGGAGAACCTGTTCTTCAAATAAATGTCATGCAGTTGCCCTGTATATAAAAAGAACTAAGGCAATAGAGAGGGTTCTGGAGCCCCTCCAGCAGTTTTGTTTTTTTTTTCCTGAATGCTCATTCTCAGTGTTTGCTTGCTTCATAAACTCCATAATCTCAGTAGCTTACACCAACAAGCATCTGTCCTCATGAGATTCTGCATGTGTGACCTGGATGACTCTCCTTTCGACTGTCATCGGGGTTGGGGGTTGGGGAGAGTGATGGAGTGCACGCTCCAAAATAGGATCAGGCTCGAGTCTGCCCTTCCGTGTGTCTCCTGTGGGTCGGATTTAAAGGGACATGAAACTCCAGGGGGAAACTGTACTTATGGTAGATTATGAAGAGTAGGAGAGCAGACCCTGTCCCCAGGGAGCTCTGCAAGCCTCTTAGCACCTTATGTCTGCTAACATCTCATCGGCCCAAACAGTTCACACATATTCAAGCCCAGACTCAACAATGCAGAGAGCACCCTACTAACAATGCGACCAAAGGTCTAGTATCAGGTTCTCTTCCAGAAGAGGGAAAAATTCAGGCTGCACATTCGGTCAACCACACACTCCTACTCCACAGTGACCTCTGAGTCAGCTCTATGTAACTCATTGCTGCTGCTGCTGCTGCTAAGTCGCTTCAGTCGTGTCCGACTCTGTGCAACCCCATAGACGGCAGCCCACCAGGCTCCCCCGTCCCTGGGATTCTCCAGGCAAGAACACTGGAGTGGGTTGCCATTTCCTTCTCCAATGCTTGAAAGTGAAAAGGGAAAGTGAAGTCACTCAGTCGTATCCAATTCTTCGTGACCCAGTGGACTGTAGCCTACCAGGCTCCTCCGTCCATGGGATTTTCCAAGCATTAAACAATATCTAAAAGCATGCTTGGAATCCGGTCATCTTATTTTACAAATGGGAGACACTGAGATTTCTAGAGATAAGTGGCTCCTCCAGGCCATCCTGAGAGGGACAGGTCTAGGAACTTGGTGAGCTGACTCAGAGTTCTAACGTCCCCACTGCACGGTAGTAGATCTACCTTCTCAGAATGGCCTCAGTTACTTGCATTAAGTGGCAATATTGCAAATATAATTCTGAAGATACTGAGCTGTCTGTATTCAGCTGGTGAGTTTAGAAGTCTGTTAATTATTTGTAATCTTTTGGCCTCACCCATGGCATGCAGAATCTTATTCCTTGATCAGTGATTGAACCCAAGCACCCTGCATGGAGCTTAATCCCTGGACCACCAGGGAAGCCCCTAGAAGTCTAACACAGAGACAGGAAGACGGCCTGAGCGCAGGGCAAGTCATGGAGCCAAGTTCCTCCAAGGACGGCGTTCAGTGATCGTGCAGACTTGCATATTTTTCGCTTTTAAGCGTCTTCCTTACAATTGTCAGGTAGGAAAATAATGCTGTCCTCAGAGGATTGCTATGAGAATTAAGTGTCTGACACAGAGTGACCAGGAGTTCTTTTTCACCAGTTTACCCTCTGTAAAGCAGAGCTATGCCTTCCTTCTCTTGTGTGCCTTGGAGAAGCTGCTCCTCTGCTGCCAGGAACCATCCCCTCACTGAGGAGATAAATATTACAGACAGAAGGCTGACTAATCAGCTCGTGCAGCAAAGAGCAGAAAGGTCTGTCTTTTTTGCCCAATCCTCTAGGTTTTTCTAATATACACTTTCCTAAGGTATGAACAGAATCAAAATGACTGCTTTGAAGTAAAAAATCCAAGATACCGTACGTATTAGCAATCACTGTAATGGACAGTAAACTCCAAAGGCTTAAATAATTCATTCTTCAGTGAAATCTTTAAAGGCCATTTGGTCAGCAGGGGGCTTATTTGAGATGTAACTGGTGTGTTTTCTCCTTTTTTTCTTGATGGCCAGATGGCATAATAAGGAGCTCTGTGACATGTTTGCATTACTTGAAGGTTTTATCACTTGGCCTTGCTCTTTTACCTGGAAGCTAGTTCTTGCACTGCCATCAAAATGTATCTATCATTAGCCTGTCAAAATGTCTATACATGGTGGATTGGTTTTTAAGAAGCAAAAGCCTAATTTGAGAAAAGAAGATCTATTCTTAAAAAATTTGCCCATAGCATCTTTCCACAAAATTTCGATAAATGTAATTGTATTCATAGAGTATGTTCATACCAGTGAGGTATAGTGCCTTCAATTATCTGGTGATTAAAATACTTTGTGAAAATCACTCTGTTACTGGAATAGAAGTTAAGATAGAACTTCCTGTAAACACATTTCCTCAAATGTGTCTCAATATTTTGCAAACAGTCATGTACCTGGCTGTTTTTAGCATCTGCTACTCCTGAGTTTTGTAGTTCAAATATAGTTCTTCTTCCACCTGGGAATTTCCAGAGATCCTTTTCTTTTCACTCATTTCAGTAATAAAACTTCACAGAATGTTGGGCAGAAGGTTATCCAGACAGTTGTTGAGTTGAATATAGTAATACTTATAATTATAAAGACACTCTCTTCCATTGCTTATGTTAAACTGAAAGTGGAGGCTTATTAAGAAATTTGAGTTAGTTTCCCCAGTTCTGGCACTTTCTCCCCCACCATACTCACATTCACTCTTTTTTTCTGTTCATTTATTTTATATCTTTTCTTAGCCCCACAGGATCCATTTATATTCCCCTTGGTATTCCATGATTGTGAATAACAGAGGGGCTCTGCATTCCAAGCTAATGTTTTACATTAAAATTTTATTGAAGTGTAACCTGCCTATAGAAAACTGTACAGTTCCTAGGTGGATAGTTTAATGAATATTCACAAAGTGAACACAGACAGCCATTACACAGATCAGGAAGAGCAAAGCAAGAATAGTCCAAAAGCTACCTTCCTGCTCTTTTTGGTTACCACCTCCCATGGGTAACACGCTTGACCAAAACACTATTTGATTATCCATTCTATTCATTTCCCCCCTTTTAAATTGAATATTAGTTTCAAGTGTACAATATACTGACTGAATATTTTTATAGATTATACTTCATTTAAAGTTATTATAAAATATTGGCTATATTCTTTAGGCTGTACAATATATCCCTGTAGCTTATTTACTTTATACATAATAGTTCATATCTCTTAACCTCCCTAAGTTACCCGTCTCTGCTTTCCTCTCCTCACTGATAACTACTAGTTTGTTCTCTGTATCTGTGAATCGATTTCTACTTTGTTATATTCATCATTTGTTTTATTTTTCAAATTCCACAGATAAGTGACACATACCATATTTATCGTGGTCTATCTGACTTCATTCACTAAGCATAATACCCTCCAGGTCACCCATGTTGTTGCAAATCACAGAATTTCTTTCTGTGGCTGAGTAGCACTCCACTGTATATATGCCACATCTTTATCCAGTCATCCGTTGATGAACATTTAGGCTGCTTCCGTATCTTGACTATTGCAAATAATGCTGCAATAGTGGAATTGCTGGACCATATGGTAGTTCTGTTTTTAGTTATTTGAATAGTCTCCATAATTTTTTCTGTAGCTGTACCAGTTTACATTCCTACCAACAGTGTAAAGGGTTTCCTTTTCTCTGCATCTTTACCAACCTTTGTTATCTGAGGTATGTTTGGTGATAGCATTCTGACAGGTGTGAGGTGCTATCTCGTTGTTTCAATGTGTTTTTCTCTGATGAGTCATGATTTTGAACATCTCTTCACGTATATGTTGGCCATCTGTATGTCTTCTTTGGAAAAATGTCTGTTCAGGTCTTTTGCCCACTGATAATTGGTTTCTTTGTTCTTTTGATATTGAATTTTGTGAGTTGTTTATATATTTTGGCTTTCAACCCCTAAGCAATCATATCATTTGCAAATATTTCCTCCAGTTTAGTAGGTAGTCTTTTTGTTTTGTTGATGGTTTCTTTGCTATGCAAAAGCTTTTAAATTTAATTAGATCCCATTTGTGAAATTTTGGTTTAGTTTCCTTTGCCTGAAAACATACTTATATATAGATGTATATACACATACATATAAATATAGATATATGCAAAAATTCCCAACAGAATATTAACAAATTGAATCCAGTAATATATAAAAAAGAACATATGTCATGATTGTGTATGATTTATTCCAGGGGTTGTAAGAATGGTTCAGTTTCCATAAACCACTCAATGTGATATACCACATTAACAAAATGGAGGATAAAAATTGCATGACTATTTCAGTAGATGCAGAAAAACTTTGGACAAAATTAAACATCCATTTATGATTAAAAGCTCCTATCAAAATTGATATATATAGAATATATCTCAGTATAATAAAGTCCACTAATCACAAAACCATAGCTTACATCATACTCAATGGTGAAAAGCAGAAAACTTTTCCTTTAAAATCAAGAACAAGACAAAGTACCCACTCTAACAAATTTTATTTAATGTAGCATTGAAAGTCTTAGCCACAGCAATCAGACAAGAAAAATAAACAAAAGGAAGGGAAGAAACAAAACTCACTAATTGCAGATGGCATGATACTTTATTTATAAAACCTTACAGTCTGTAGCTGAAACTATTAGAATAAATTAAATCATTGCAGTTACAGGATATAAGACTGTTATACAGAAATCTGTTGCTTTTCTATATACTAATAATGGACTCTCATAAAGAGAAAGCAAGGAAACTACTCTATTTAAAATCAAAACCAAAAGAATAAAATACCTGGGAATAAACCTACCTAAGGAGGCAGAAGACCTGTACCCAAAAGTACACGACACTGACAAAAGAAATCAAAGATGATGCAAACCAGATGGAGGGATATGCCATGTTCTTGAACTGGAAGAAACAATATTGTGAAAACAACTATACTACCCAAAGAATTTGCAGATTCAATAGAATCCCTGTCAAATTACCAATGGCATTATTCATAAAATTAGAGCCAAAAATCTTACAGCTTTAATGGAAATACAAAGACCCTAAGTAGGCAAAGCAGTCTTAAGAAAGAAAAATGAAGCTGGAGAAATTAGGTTCCCTGACTTCAGAATATATTATTGAGTTGGCCAATGTTACATAAGATTTTTTGGAAAAATTTAATGAACTTTTTGGCCAGTGTGATACAGAGCTAGAGTAATCAAGATTGTATGGCACTGGCACAAAAACAGAAATATAGATCAATGGAACAGGCTGGAGAGCCCAGAGATTAACTTAAAATAATTTAAAAGTTAAGTTAAAAAACTTAAATAACTTAAAAGTTAATAAACTTAAACCAAAGAGGTTAAAGATCTATACTCTGAAAACTATAAAACACTGATGAAGAAAATTGAAGATGATAAAAAGAAAATGGAATGATATCCTGTGTTTCTGGCTTGGAAAAATTAATATTGTTATAATGTCAAACAATCTGTAGATCTAATACAATTTAAAATAATCCTTAAAAAATAAATGGTTTGGTGGTTTAGTCATTAAGTCCTGTCCGACTCGTATAATGATCCCATTGACTGTAGCCCACTCCTCTATCCGTGAGATTCTCCAGGCAAGAATACTGGAGTGGGTTGTCATGCCCTCCTCCAGCGGATCTTCCCAACCCAAGAATCAAACCCAGGTCTCCTGCCTTGCAGGCAGATTCTTTACCAACTGAGCTACAAGGGAAGCCTCTAAATAAATGAATAAATAAATAACTCTTGATAAAAATTTGTAAAAGTCCTTTAGCTCTGTTTTCTTTCTTTAAGATTGTCTTGGCTATTTGGGGTTTTCTTTGTTTATTTTTGCATTTCTGTGTTTAAATTTGGAATCATATGTTGAAGAACTACAGGGAAAAGAAGAAGAAACCTGCTAGGATTCCGACTGGGATTGTCCTCCATTTATAGATCAATCAAGAGAGGGATGACATCTTTAAAACGCTGAAATCTGAACTGAAATTTGACTGTATCGCGAACGCGCCCCTCCTGCCATCTCACTGTGGCTGCTTCTTTGTCTTTGGAAGAGGTTCCAGCTTGTTAATAGGTTCCAGTCTTTGTCGACTGTTGTTGAGCAGTTAGTTGTGATTTTGGCACCTCGTCCCACACAGTGTGAGAGGAGGGGAGCTCAGGTCTTCCTTCTTCTGCCTCTCGTTCTTGCTCCCAATGAACTGCCCGTCCTGGAAAAGATGTCTGGGTTTTGAAATCAGCCTGACCTGGGTTCAAACTCCAGCTGCACCGGTGTGATCGGGGGCAGGTTATTCACTATTCTGAGCAGCAGCCACATCTTCCCTTTCCCCTTGGTGCTCAGTCTGGTTTGACTTACTTGCAGGGGCCTGTGTGCCGAGGCCTTGCCCTTGGTGCTTCAGACCAAAGCTTCTCGTGCAAAATGGCTGTGCTGATATCAGCTACTATTTTAGCAATTGTTATGAGCAGTTAAGCATCTTGACTCCAGATTCTTAATTTAGCTACTTTTCGCTGAACTCAGGAAGATAGCTTAAGCCTAAAGTTCTAAAATGTAGAGATATTCCAGCCCCTCAAAACTGTTGTTTCAGACAAAATTTCAATTGACCATGTATGGCATTCCCATTGTAACTCCACAACATAACCATTAGGCAACAGTGTAAGCTTCTGATTGTGAAATCCACATGTTAGTGTGAGGGTCTTAGGTAATCAAAACCATAAGGACCTGAGAGCTGAGCTCAACTGTAGGGAGCTACTTTAATCATCGGGAAAGGGGTTTCTTCTTTCCTTCTTCCTTCCTTCCTTTCTTTTTTTTCAAGGTTGTACCGAGTACAATCTCACTGGCAAATAACCATGCCAGGCAGGCAATGTAAAAAGAGTATATACTTCTGTTTGAAGTAAGCTATAGGAAGTGAGAGAGGCAATTAAATACAAATCCTGGCATCCAGCTTGTTCCAACACTTTTCGTATTTTGCATAGAAGCTGCCACATGTTGAGAATTTATTAAATGTGAAAGCTTAGCAGCCCTTTTATGCACAACATTTCTTTACCTGAGATTCGGGTTACCATCCGACCATTCCCTTTGCAAAAATCTGCCTCTGTAACCAAACCATTCGTGATCGCATAAAAGTGAGGGCTGGTCATCTACCCCATCTCATCATATCACTAACTATTGTTCAGGCCTTCCAGCTGGCTTTCACGGTTTGTTTCCCTATTGGTCCTTGTGTTAAAAATTGTTGAGCTTTCCCCTGAAAAAAGAATTTGCCATTTTCACCCTAGAATCACACATCTCTCCTAATGAACGAGTTGTAAAAATGCATACTTTCCAGAAAGCCCCTGAACACGTGGTTTCAGTGTCTTTTTTTTTATGACCTCACAACCTATTAATCATTATATGTTATTTGTAACCAAAATATATATGTAATGGAATCATTATATATTATTTGTCATGAAGAATATTTCTGACTGCATCTGAATGTATGTCTACATCCTCCCTACAGTTCTTCACCTGCTACAGGAGAAGGGAAAGAGTTGGTGAGCAATTGGATTACCATCAAGTTACTAGTTAGAACGAATTACCTGGACCTGCCTACTGCAGAGACGGGCTGAGAAGTTTAATGTGTACAGGAAAAGGGGAGGCAGGAGCCATCAGTGAGCCAGAATCTGCTACTGTTCCTCCACTTTCGCTGAGAAGTTGGGCAGAAATAAGCCAGTGAGAAACAGGCCTTTTTCTGCTACTACACTCTTAGCTGGAAGGACCAGTATGTGAAAGTCACTCAGTTGTGTCCGACTCTTTGTGATCCCATGGACTGTATCCCGCCAGACTGTATCCATGGGACTCTCCAGGCAAGAACACTGGAGTGGGTAGCCTGTTCCCTCTTCAGGGGATTTCCCAACCCAGGGATCAAACCCAGGTCTCCTGCATTGCAGGGGATTCTTTACCCTCTGAGCCACCAGGGAAGCCTGGAGGGACCAACAGAAGGCTCGTTTAGCTCTGAGACACAGAAGTGGGGAAAGAACAGAAGTAGATGTGAGCTCAGCCCACAGAAGAAATAGCTGTGATCAGTCAGCTCCACAGCCGTCATGTTAGGAGGCCATTCTGAGGCTGCCTTGCTTGTCTCACCCCTTTGGACATGGGAAGGAAGGGAGTATCGTTGGGTTAGCTCCCAGGTGGCCTCTGGAGAACTGAGGGTCATCCACAGGGGGCCAGAGGTAGGGTATCAGGAAGAGGGGTGACTGGCCTTTTATCTATTTTCTCCCCTTTGCCCACAAACTCACTAAGTAAGCTTCTTGTTGATGCACATGTTTGGCATGAAAGAAAGCTGAATTTAGTTGAAATGAACAGATTGGCTGGGAAATGCCAAAGTTGTACATGATTAGAATTAGCTTACAAAAGTCAGTCTTGGCCTTAGTCCTATTTGGATTTCCAAAGAATACTAAAAGGCATCAATCTTTTACCCTTTACTCACAACTCCCCAGTATTGATGGGGATGCCAAGATGAGCTCGACAGAGTCTGTTCCCTCAGTGAGCCCACTAGGTAAGATGGAGCTTAGCACACTCAGCAGGATCTCTAGTGCAAACAGAGGGACGACTCCAAGATGCTGAGGTAGAGAGGAAGACTGAGTGGCTGACTTTAGCGGCTGGAGGTAGAATCAAGGGAAGACCCCTCGTGACAAGGAAAGGCTGAGCCTCAGCACTGAAGGGTAAGCAGGAGTTCTGAGTTGGGAAGCCTCAGCACTGGGCCAGGCGACCCTGAGAGATGACCCTCTCCAGGCTCGCACCAGCAGCCAATTAGGTTTTACCTTATAGACATGATGAAGCTTGTCTAATCAGTTGATTAGATTTCTTTGTGTTGGAAATGCACATCCAAATTTGGGGTCCTAACAAGCAATTCTATGTGTTTTTATGACATGTATCTTTATCTTTGATTTAATCTTTTTATCCATATCTTTTTTTCTCTTTGCCTGTTTTTACAGTCCGATTGTATATTTCTCTGTTTTTTTGAAATTAGGGTATAATTGCTTTATAATGTTGTGTTAATTTCTTCTGTACAACAAAGCGAATCAGCTTTATTTAAATAAAGTCTCTTCTCACAATATATTTGGATTCTTTTTCTTCTCTTCCTTTTCTACTCCTCTATCTCTTTCTCATACTTCTTTTCTTCTCCTTCTCCCCTTCCACTACCAATTATCATTTTGCATTTAGAATCTATTTCTGATACACAGAAAATAAGCCTAATTTTTACTTCCAGTGGTATTTTTGAAAAAATATAACAGAAATATCTTCTGATATTCCAATTTGAATACTATTTCTAACTGCTGCAGATACTCAGAATGATATGTGTAATCTCAAACACAGTCTACAATGGCATCTCTTTTTTTTAAGATATTGCTTCACAGTTACAATAGACTTACTATTAGGTTAATGTTAAAATAGATGATACTGTAATATTTAAAAATTAACATTTTAATGCTCCCATTGTGATGTATTTGGTGCTGCAACCACTCTTATTTTTTAAATTGAAGTATAGTTGCTTTACATTACTGAACAGTGTACAGTCTCTGCTGTACAGCAAAGTAAATCAGCCAGATGTATCCATATAGCCCCTGGTTTTTTGGATTTCCTTCCCATTTAAGTCATCGCAGTGCACTGAGAAGAGTTCCCTGTGCTATAAGTAGGTTCTCATTAGTTACCTAGTTTATATTTAGCAGTGTATGTATGCCAATCCCAGTCTCCCAATTCACCCCACCCCACCTCCCGCTTTCCCCTTGGTGTCCATCCATTTGTTCTCTACATCTATGTCTCTATTTCTGCTTTGCAAATAAGATCATCTAGGCTTCCCTGGTGGCACAGATGGTAAAGAATCCGCCTGCAGTGCAGGAGACTTGAGCTCGATCCGTGGGTTGGAAAGATCCCCTGGAAGAGGGCATGGCAACCCATTTCAGTATCCTTGCCTGGAGAATCCTATGGACAGAGGAGCCTGGTGGGTTATAGTCCACGGGATCACAAAGAGTTGGACATGACTGAGTGACTAAGCACAGCACTTACCATTTTTCTAGATTCCACGTATGGGTTAATATACAATATTTGTTTTTCTCTTTCTGGTTTAACTTTGTATGACAGTCTCTATGTCCATCTATGTCTCCGCAAACGTCATTTCCAATTCCTTTTTGAAACCAATGACAAAACAAGAAAGATTTTTGTCAAATCCTGCCTGGTTGGGTGTTTGTGGTAGGGAAGATGAGGGAGGCATGGTGTGTTCATCATTAGCATAACATGGGGAGAGACGCTATAAGACGGGGTCGGGGGGGGGGGTGGGGGGAGAGACTGTGAACCAAAGAGGACTCTAAACCGCTGTTCGGGCAGTAGCTCTGCAACATGGAGAGAGAGTGAGACTCAAGACACCGCTTGAAGATGTGCTATGCAAGATGCAAGGACTGCCTGGAGACTAAGAATGGCTTCCAGATTTCTGGTTTGAGCTATTGGGTAGGGATCCCACTGAAGTGGGGAAAAAGAAGAAGGGGAAAAAATAGCAGACCAGAAAGGAAAATTCCAAGCATACGTTCAGAAGATAATGGCTCATCAGTTTCAGGCAGAGAAAGGAAGGGTGTGAGGTCAGAAGTCACTGAGAGGCCAAACGGAAATGGTAGAATCTGGTGATTACTATGGTATCTGGTGGAAAGGCAGATAATCCTGGAGGAAGAAAGATGGGCAGTTGTGGGCAAGACCATGGGGCTATGAGACGTAAGGACTCACAGGAAGAACCACATGGTTGGTTACCAGGATGTGGTCCTCGGAAGGAACTGCTGCTGGTGGCAGTAGGGGGTGGTCATCATGGTGAAGGAGGTCAAGAGTAAGAGTGAGGTGCAGCAGCAGCAGATACTTCCATGAACAGGAAGCTTCCTTTGTGTGCACTGGCCATGTGAGCATGATCTGCAGATTGTTGGCAGGTAGGGATATGAGTGTGTAATGTGCTTTATGCCAGGTGGTAAGAGATTCACGTGAGGAGACCTTGTAATTGTTATAACAGCAAATGGCATGGAGTCAGAACTGGGAGCTATAATACGGAAACCCCTCCTTCAGTTAGAGCCCAAGGAAAATAAGAGGCATTTCTGCATTCCAGATGAAGCAGAGACAGCAGAAATAATTCCCGCTGCTTGATCCTTCAGAAGGCTGGTCGGTATCTGGACAAACAGGATAAGATATATGAAAGCATTTACAACGGCTGGAGCACAAACTTAGGCGGTATTAGCGATACTATATCAAAGAGAAATCCCTTGTATTGATCACTCTCTTTACCCACAGGAGTTGGCTTATCTTGGCCTGAGCCGGTTTTCACAAGTCGAATTCTGACCAAAGCACAGACTGTTGCCCCATAACCCTGGGAGTCGTAACCCTGGTGCATGGCTCACTGGTCTTGATGCGTGGGTTCCAACAGTGCACCAGTCAAACATGAAGATATTGGGTATAAAAATAATAGCATTAATATTGACTTGGATACATGAAATGCTAGAATTAAAAATTCACTTACATGTTTAAAATCAAAGACTTTACAGAAGTTTTTAGGTTTGTGTGCATACTTTGGGGTACTCTACTATATTTTGTGCATTGTGCTTTCCCTTCTCCCTGATGGCCAGTGTGCCTAATAGCGGAAAGTGTGAACATTCGTCATCACATGCAGCAGATTCTGGAGGCAATGCTGAAAGGCAGTGTTAACATTTGCTCACTGAAAACGTGGACAACACAGACAGACAGCTCCTGGAGTGCTGACGGTGAAATGTCCAGCAGCCCTTTGGAAGGGTGAACTCTGGGAAGTTTGTGGGAGGCATCGGGACCTTCAGAATATGGTCATCTGCATACGGTCCATCTGCATACGGTCACTAGAAACAACCCAAAGGCTTGGTAGCAGGGTAATGAACACACTGTAGCTCATCTTTATAATGGACTGTTACTAAGGTGATGATGCACACACATCTGGGGCTTCCTAGGTGGTGCAAGGGTAAAGAATCCACCTGCCAGTGGAGGAGAGTCAAGAGATGTGAGTTTGATCCTTTGGTCAGGAAGATCCCCTGGAGAAGGAAATGGCAACCCACTCCAGTATTCTTGCCTGGGAAATCTCATGGACAGAGGAGCCTGGTGGGCTACATTCCATGGGGTTCCAAAATTGTCAGACACAACAGACCACACACACACATATTCGGTTGTATAGAAGTATGTTACATTAATTTTTTAAAAGATACTATGAAAGTGTTTCACATAAAATTTAGTTGTCATGGTCATAAGACAAAGTTTTGGAAATATATAAAGATATTAACAGTAGTTATTTGAGAACAGCAGAATTTGTGCGTGTGTGTGATTTAATTACATTTCCTTTTGTTCAATAGTATTTTCTAATTGGTCTACAATCAACACATATTGGTATGTGATAAACAAAATAATAAGAAAAAACAAATCAAATATCTATGGGGAACTGACCATAGTGTTGAGATCCAGAAAGTCTTTTCAGGAAGAACAGAAGTTTGTTTACAATGAATGAGTTAGATCAGCATCTTTCTGTTCCTGCCATCTCTGAATCCTGGACCCAAGCAGGACCCTGCAGCTTCTGTCCACCCCCAAGTGCCACGGCCCCTTCACATCCCCTGCCTCTTCCTTGTAGAAAAGTCAAAGTCCCCTGAGCCTCCCTGAGTTACAAAAGGCCAGTCTTGAGTGGTTAATGATCAGGACAGCAGAGTCGCAGACTCAGCAGCTGATGCCTGCTCCCGAGTTGTCTTACAGATACTGTAACTGTCACCGGAGAGAAAAAGCCAGACTTTTTGAGGACCAGACTGCCGCCATGATATCAGCTGCTCCGCCTTCAGCAATACTGAATCTAGGACTGGCACAAACCCAAGAAATGGCCTTGAGAGAAGGAGACTCACATTACTGCTCAGAAGAATCTGTCTTTGTGAGCATCAAAATAATCGTAGCTTGTTCTGCCCCTAAGTGGGCAACTAAAAACCAAGAGATACTACAGATTCAATGTCAGCATCTTCCACTCTGAGACTGTGGTGCCCTGTGTCATCAGGAAGAAGTTATAGAAGATGACTCTCTGCCTCCAATCCCATAGAAATGAATGATGTTCTGATAAATAAGGATTTGTAAGGAGTTTTGGGTCAGAAAAGAACCCTTTTTAAGAAAGCGCTCTCTGCAGGAGGCCCCTTTTCTTGTCAATGTAGCAAAGCTTTATTGTATTAATAGCTAACCTTAAATTAGGCACCCCTCATCTCTGGCCCAGACACACCTTTCATCTCTTTTGATCACACCTTGCCCCACCTGTTCTTTATGCAGATCAAAGAAAAAGAAGAATTAGTAGTTAACGGATGACCAGATCTCTTCCCCAGCTCCCCCTTCAGTAATCTTGTGAACAAATTGCGTGAACAAGATGGCATCTAAAGAAAGATCACAAACCTCTGGTGGTGATGACTCCGACCACCCCCATCCCATCTCAGTGATTACATGAGATTACTTCCCTTTCTCCTTTAGAAACTTTCACGGCTGAACAGAATCTTCAGAGTTGGTTTTGGAGGACACTGAGCCGACCTTCTTCCCAAAGGCTGGTTTTCTATTTAAAAGCAGCATTTTCCTTTCTACCAACACTTGCCTCTTGGTGTTGATTTTTGAGTGGACAACAGCTAGACCTGAGTTGGGTTAACAGTCCTTTCCTGGGAATCTGCCCAGGCAGGATCACGGTGGCCACGGGCTCTGTGGCTTGTCTACACTCTCACCGTGACCCGCCAGACAACAGTAAACCAGACAATACCTGCTAAACTTTGAAGGTCTTGGGTAGCTTTCTGGCATCTGGTGCAAACTGGCTCTATGCTCACATGTTATTATTATTATTATTATTGGAGTCTTGAGGGAAAATCTTCAAGCCAGCTTTAGAAAGAGAAGCTGCTGTCATTTGTGAATGCAGTTAATTAGAATAACATTTGCTTTTAAGCATTCAATATTTGGCATGATTATCAGACCTAAAGGTTATGTTGTTCTATCAGATAAGCTGGGCCCCGAGTGTTGTCTGTTGTCTCCCCAGACTGGTGCTGGCTAAATATAGGAACCCGAGAGGCATAGGAATGACTGCCTTTGATATTAGATCTCACATTATAGCGATGAAGCTCATCTAAGATTTTCATGGCACTATTGACAAGTGGATTTCCTCTGTGTGGACAAGTGCCTGGCTTATGGAAAGACTGTTCTTGAGAAGAGTTGGAGGGAAAGGTTGGTCCCATTGGGATCTTAACCAGTCAAGGTGGCTGCTTCAGCGGGGAAACTGATGTGGGCAAAAGCTATTTGATGATTGACAGGGCTTGGCATGCATGTCTAAGTGGCTGGCAATTAAACTGCCCAATTAAGAGAAACATCCTCCATAGAGAGCATAAACCTCACCCCACCCCTGATTTCAGCAATCAGCTGCCACTGTCTAAGCGAAAAGTAAAAGTGAAAGTCGCTTAGTCGTGTCTGACTCTTTGCAACCCCATGGACTACACAGAAGAATAGAGTGGGTAGCCTTTCCCTTCTCCAGGGGATCTTCCCAACCCAGGGATCAAACCCAGGTTTCCTGCATTGCAGATGGATTCTTTATCAGCTGAGCCACCAGGGAAGCCACTGTCTAAGGGAACCACTCAAGGCATAAGACATGTCCATCCTGGGAGATAACTCCTTTTCTCTCGCCAGCGATTTGCTGATGAAAATACTTAATGGAACAGAGACCAGAGTTCTGTCCCAGCTCATGCCATGCATCAAGTGGAAATGGGGATGAGCTGGTAGGTGACTCTCTAATAGACTCACTACTTTGGAGGGAAAAAAA
>SJYC01116391.1:0-23970 GCA_006408675.1 Madoqua kirkii
GCCCTGGTGGAGAGCAAGAATGCTGCGGTGCGCTGGGGTCCTTCCCAAGATGTGTTTTCACCAATACACCCTGCCACCTACAAACAGTCACTTGCCATCTACCTCTACTAGGGTTAAATTCTGAGCCCCTGCAGTCACTGACCTTTAATACCTGTCTCTTATACACATCTTGGGGGTGTGTGTGGGGGTGGGTGGGTGGTGACACAGGAAGCTGGCAGTGCCTACTGCCTCAGGCTGTGTTTCTGAGTTATTTTTCCCCCAGAGGAACTAACACATATTGACAATTTCACTCTGAAACTGCAGTTCATTGTAAGAGATGAAAGATGCATGAATACCATTAACGATAATGCTCAGTGGGGCCCGGGCTCATGAATAGTTTAAAAAGGAAATCCTGGTTGCTTTGAAGGCTTCATTCATCATATCCTGAACGAAGACTTCTGGTGGTATGGGGACTTTTGTGCTTCACATCTTTGGTTAAATGCAATGTTTGCTACTCATTAATTCAATTTCCTCTCCACTTTCTTCTGTGCCTTTAAATAATGTTATACTTTTTTGAGGTCACTAGTGCCAGGTTTTGAGACCCTTCAACCTGGTCAGTCACACCCTTGTTAAGTTGGGCTTCTGGTCTTTCCTGTAGGTCCTTTCATCCAGTTGGAAGCTTAAACATGTAAAAATAGAAGGGAAGGGGACAGGGCACAATCTTTAAAACAATGACATAGTTGTTGAGGATATGATAAAAACTGCTACTGCTGCTAAGTCACTTCAGTCATGTCCGACTCTGTGTGACCCCTTAGACGGCAGCCCACCAGGCTCCCCCATCCCTGGGATTCTCCAGGCAAGAACACTGGAGTGGGTTGCCATTTCCTTCTCCAATGCATGAGAATGAAAAGAGAAAGTGAAGTTCCTCAGTTGGGTCCGACTCTTAGCGACCCCACAGACTGCAGCCTACCAGGCTCCTCTGTCCATGGGATTTTCCAGGCAAGAGTACTGGAGTGGGATGCCGTTGCCTTCTAGTGAGAACCAATTAGGTCCAGATGTTGGAAGATTTGATTTCTAGTGGGCCTTGAGCCTCATTCTACACTCATTGTAAGACAGTAGCTAAATGACACACCCTGGGCTCTGGTTGGGTTCAAGTCCCAATCTGAGTTGTGTGTTTCAGTTTGATATCTGTGTCTCTTCAGCAAAATTATACTGCCTCATAAAATTCTGGTAGATGGTAGAAAGTTATCCCATGCATCTCATGCACTAGCAAAGCAATGCTGAAAATTCTCCAAGCCAGGCTTCAACAATGCATGAACCATGAACTTCCAGATGCTCAAGGTGGATTTAGAAAAGGCAGAGGAACCAGAGATCAAATCACCAACATCCGTTGGATCACTGGAAAAGCAAGAGAATTTCAGAAAAACATCTACCTCTGCTTTATTGAGAAAGATATCCAAACTCTGGTCTCCCCACTTAAGAAAAGTGAAAGTGAAGTCGCTCAGTCATGTCCGACTCTTTGTGACCCCATGGACTGTAGCCCACCAGGCTCCTCCATCCATGGAATTTTCTAGGTAAGAGTACTGGAGTGGGTTGCCATTTCCTTCTCCAGGGGATCTTCCCAACCTGGGGATTGGACCCGAGTCTCTTGCATTGTGGGCAGATACTTTACCATCTGAGCCACCAGGGAATCCCACTTAAGAAGTTAGTACAAAGTGATTAGAGAGTCAAAGTTTCCATTCTCACAAGGGTGGACATACAGTGTCACTGGCCATTTCGGTGGACAAAGGATGCTGTGGTCATCAAGCTGGTGCAGGAAGCAGGAACTGAAGAACCTAAGCTGCTTCATTTTGTTAAGAGAAAAACTCCATTTTGTAAGGTTCCAGGAAAAGCGCCTTTGGAAATCCAAGAGCCTTTGGAAATCCCCTGACCTCACCCCCACCGCCCACGAGCCAATCGAACCCCAGACCAACATCTCCCGACTTAACACTCAGGAACTTGTGGTCTACCTACACAACAGGGACCAATCAAGAAGCAACACACAACCCTTTGAAAGAAAGTGACCAATCAGACGTCTCCTACCTAGAGATCCCTTTTTTTCCCTGTATACTCCCTATACATGGCTCCTCCCTATAGCTGCTGCGTTGGTCATGGTGGGAGCCCCAGCTCGAGCTTCGTAATAAAAACTCTCTTTCTTTTGCATCGGATATTGGCTCCCTGGTGGTCACTGGGAGATTTCGCAACTTGGGCATAACAGAACCACAGAGCTCAGAACCTCGGGACTGGCTTCAGCTTCTGGTTAGCCCTGGTGGAGAGCAAGAATGCTGCGGTGCGCTGGGGTCCTTCCCAAGATGTGTTTTCACCAATACACCCTGCCACCTACAAACAGTCACTTGCCATCTACCTCTACTAGGGTTAAATTCTGAGCCCCTGCAGTCACTGACCTTTAATACCCTTGAAAGGAGATCAAGAGAGAGAGCAGAAATGAGGCATCTCTGCTCTGGGAAGAGCTGGCAGGGAAGGTCTTCAAATACATATTGTTAGAACCTTTTATGAGCCTAAGTAACTGCATCTTCTCATATCTGGAAAAGCACCAAGATCATTAATGGACATACCTGCTGCTGTAACTGTCGGTAACCTTCATGAGATGGGCCTCCGTCTTCTTCCCAAAATATGTGCTTGATTGCGTATACTCCCCCCTCACCAAAATCACGCGCATACTGACCTTTCCCCTGCGTCTTTGGGAAAGTTTCTTAGAGCTTTCTGAAATGCTGTCTCTTGGGCTATGGTCCTCAGTTTGCGCCGAATGAAACTTGACTCGCAACTCTCGCAATGTGTGTTTTTTTCAGCGTGTCCACGTGTCTGCTACTGAAATCCCTTTATCTTCTCTTCTCTGTCTCTATTGCTCAGGAAATGCATACCTCCTTTCTGACTTGCGGATTTTGCTGTCTGCCTTCTCTTTTCCCCATCACAAGGGAGCCAATGGGCGACTCTTTGGTTCTCTATGACTGAGTATCATCCCATCTGTCAAACTGCAGCTGTTTCATCTGCTCCTGATTGTGTGGGTCACAGCAGCACACGGGTGAGCAGAGATGGCTCTCATGCCTCCCGGACAATGGGGCTTTTTCACCCACAAGTGGCCCTTACCCCGGACAGCTCCACACAGGGCCCTGGTGAAACCTGGCGGGGTCGTGTGTACAGGAATCTCCGTCCCTTCCTGGCTTGCTTCCTCCTTTCTCCACAAGCAGAATCTCTCAGGATCCCTCCCTTCCTGCAGGGTATCTGGACTTCTATGGGAGCTCAGTGCTACAAACAGAAGGAAAGCAGATGCTGCTTTCCCAGATGCCAAAGCCAGACATTAGTTACAATGGTAAGAATGGATCAATTCAGGAATAACTACTCCAAGAGGGACGAGTCCAGCATGAATTGAACTGAACTTCCCAGAAAGAAAAGGCAGGCTACTTTAAAGTCTGGGATGCTAAGAGGAAAGCACTGAGGGGTAAAAAGTCTAAGTGACTGAGCCTCTGGGTTTGCAATTTGGCACTTAACCAGAAGAGAAACAGACTTCTCTTCTCATACCTTTATGACAAGAGGCAGTGCTGGAACCTAACACAGTTCAGTTCAGTTCAGTCGCTCAGTCGTGTCCAGCTCTTTGCAGTTCCATCGACTGCAGCACGCCAGGCCTCCCTCTCCATCACCAGCTCCCGGAGCTTGCTCACACTCCTGTCCATCGAGTTGGTGATGCCATCCAACCATCTCATCCTCCGTCATCCCTTTCTCCCCATGCCTTTCTTTCCCAGCATCAGGATCTTTTCCAATGAGTCAGTTCTTTGCATCAAGTGGCCAAATATTGGAGCTTCAGCTTCAGCATCAGTCCTTCCAATGAATATTCAGGACTGATTTCCTTCAGGATGGACTGGTTTGATATTGCTGTCCAAGGGACTCTCAAGAGTCTTCTCCAAAACCACAGTTCACTGAAATTAGACCCTTATCTTACCCCAGAAACTAGCTAGAGCAACAGTTATCTCCCTGAACATTTGCATTCCAAAGAGAAGTTTCTCAAGTCCCTGGAGAAATAGTCTAGGTAGCAGATTTACATCTCAAAAGGATTTTATAATTGCAAGCTTTCTAAAGTAACTGCTCTAGAGAGCACTGAGGTTTGGGGTGGAACAAACAATAAATTCTCCTGATGGTGTTTGAGCTTCCTCAGCCAGGTGTTTTAAGCAGAGGCTAGGACACAACTGAACAACTGAACTGAACTGAACTGAGGATCATCTCAGAGACACAGCTCTGGTTGCTAAAAGCCTTGCTAGCGTCTGGTCTCATAGTGCAGATGAAATTGAGCAGGACCTTGTGGCCCTCCTGGGCCCAGAAGCCTTTCTGTGTCTCCTATTTTTTATTTGTAAGGAATAGACTCCAGCCTCCTAGGCCTTCCCTGAGTTCCATAGGGCAGATTCAAACAGTTGCTAATCAGGGCAGGAAGGGGATATGGAGATAAGGGAGGAGCAGCCAGAAACAATACTGCAACCTTGGTTCAGGGTCCTGGTTCCACCTCAAGGAATCAGTTCAGTTCAGGTCAGTTGCTCATTTGTGTCCACCTCTTTGCAACCCCATGAACTGCAGCATGCCAGGCCTCCCTGTCCATCACCAACTCCCGAAGTTCACTCAAACTCATGTCTATTGAGTTGGCGATGCCATCCAGCTATCTCATACTCTGCCATCCCTTTCTCCTTCTGCCCCCAATCCCTCCCAGCATCAGAGTCTTTTCCAGTGAGTCAACTCTTCGAATGAGGTGGCCAAAGTATTGGAGTTTCAGCTTCAGCATCAGTCCTTCCAATGAACACCCAGGACTGATCTCCTTTAGGATACACATAACAGTATTTTTTAGCACTTCCGTAAAACTAAGACCCCCAACAAATGGAAGATGTTAACTTCTTGATGAAGCACTCTTCATTCCAGAGAGAAGGTCAAAGTTTGATAACCTTGAGAACTTCAGAAGCTCATCAGGAGACCGCTGGAGACCAGATTAAAGAAATGCAGGCCCTGCACACACTCTGACCGTGTCAGCAACCTTGCCCTTGAACCATTGCTGTGAAGCTCCTCACCAAATCGGCCTAAGGTTGGGACACAGTTTTGAGAGCATTAGTCCACCGTGACCTCCTTTGCCTGGCAGAGAAATAAAGTTATTCTTTTCTACTTCACCTCAAAATTTGTTTCCAAGATTTAATTCGGCCCCAGAGCACAGAAGCCAAGATTCGGCGTCACCAGGGGTTTGGATGGAGCCATTATGTGCTGACGTTTGGTGGCTGTCACTGGCAGGCATTCTGAAGTGCTAAGTCCCCAAGTCCAGAGCTTAAATTCTGTGGTGTCCTTTGATTAAATCAAGTCAATAGGCCCAGCCTGATTATTCAAAGGGGAGGGCGTCCCGAGAGTGCAAACTAAGGGACCTTGTGTATTGGATCCACGATTGTGGTTAAGCCGTGGGTGCTTTTGTCACTGTGAACACAGGCCATGTTTATGGGGCGGAATACTCATGCTAAGGCCACCAGCCAACTCATAGGCAAAGGCCTCTGCAGCTCTACTCAGCTGTGGCAAAGGTGGTTGGAATCACTACCATTAAATATAAATCAAGCGAGAAAATCTACACTTAGGACAGTCCTCCTGGGAGCTTTTTTGATATCGGTGTTCTGACGTGACAGGCTTTCATGATTTCAGGAGACTCCTCAGTAGTGACCATGAGCCTGGAGGTCAGCTCTGATTTAGACCTCTGAGAACACTTAGGTGTTGTGTACTAGGTATTCAGACATAACAGACTGCTGCAAATTATTATAGTCTAAACGTGGCCAGAATTTTTGCTGCAGATAGAGTTACTGTCGATTTTTACTGCTTCACAAAGTCAGCAGGGAAGGACCACTGCTGGAAAGATTCAGAACCCTATTTTGCTGGCTTTCTTGTTACTTAGGTCAGGTTTACTGGCACATTTGGCAGAAGAGATGTTTAATTAATAACCAATTAAAGTTGGCACAGTTTAATTTGGGTGTAACTTGAGTTCGGGTTTATATATACTCTGGAGCAATGAAGCCGAGCAGAACCCTTCAGGACTCCTGGGCACAAAAGTTTCTCTGTGTCTCCCGATTCTTGTAGGAAATAAGCTTCAGTCAGCCTCTCTGACCTTCCCTGAGTTGCAAGGGGCAGGTTCAAACAGCTGCTGATCCGGGAGGGAGGGGATGTGGAAACAAAGGTAGGAGCAGCCGAGAAATAACAGTGAGGCCTTGGCCAGGCTCCTGGTTCCCCCTCCAGTGACAATATCTTAGTTTTTCTGCAGAACTAAACTGCCACCCAGGCGGGGGATGGTAACTTCCGTCCGACTGCAGGATTCCTGGACCCTAACCCTGTTACCTCACCACCAACCAATCAGAAGAGAGTCACGTGCCCTGCAGCCCTCCCCCTACTTTTTGTCTATAAAAACTTTTCTCCCAGAATCATTGAGGAGCTCAGGGTTTTTGAGCGTAAACCACCAGATCTCCTTGCTTGGCCCTTCGATAAAACTTACTCTGCTCCAAACTACAACCTCTTGGTTTGTTTGGCCTCACTATATATTGGGCCAAAAGTAAAAATTTTCCAAAAGTTTAGAGAAAAGGTGTCCCGCATAATCGACTTATTTGGGTTTATATCAACAGCAGCAACAAGGTAGAATGCCTTAAGAAAATTTAAACATTTTAATTTTCCTATTAACGTTTTATTTGAAATATCCACGGGGTTCTAACCTGTACTTTTCAAAATAAAGTTTTGGATAGAAAGCATACTGTATAATATATTTCACTGGTCAGATACTTTTCTGTTCTTTATTATTAATCCATGAGAAGAAAATTGTGGACATAATTGAAAAATATATCACTGACTTTTGTTCTTATCAATTATTAATAACAGTGTGGCAGAGTGGTGGAAGAGACATGGGCAAGAATAGAGGCACAGATGTATTTTTGAGATAGTTCTAAACCTAATGTAAATGTATATATATATATTGGCCATTTGTTTTCAACGAGCCTTAAGAGTTGATAAGTTCTTCATTAAAGATGTGTTGATGGTGATCTGCAGACATTGACTCTAGAACACGTCTCTGTCACCTCTATCCAGCTGAGAACTCTGGGGGCAAGACCATTCTCATAAAGATGACATATAGACCAGGAAATCCCACAGCAATTGCTGCCCATCTTGTCAATTTCTAGGACATTTGGAAGGAAGTATAATTATTTCTCTCTACTTGTTTTTCTGTTCTCCAGTTAACTCTGTTTCTTTCACCATTACATTTTCTTCCTCTCAAATTCCCAGCAGAAAGCAGTTTAATAAACTCACTCACAGGAAGGTGCTTATAATTGAGACAAGAACAGTAAATATCATTTACTGAGGTTGAACAATGGTCTAAAAATTATCACAAAACATCACAGAAAAGGTAGTATTGTTTATCCTTAAGCTTCAGATAAAGAAATGGAAGTCTAGAGAGACTCCATAACATCTTTAAAATTATAGGTAGGAAATGGCAAAGTTAGGATTTGAACTGAGTCATGTCACTCTGAAGGCCACATTCCCATGACTGCCATTCTAGGGTTTTTCAAGAGGAAGAAAATATTTGAAGCATGAAGAGTTAAACTAATTGAGATTATCTCTAGTGATGGAATTTCAAAAAATTTGGAGGAAGTGGTACTTTAGCATATTTAAAAATTGCTGTGTCTCTAAACGTTGTTTTGGAAACACACAGTAGAAGGGAGAACCCAGGCTTTACACCTTGTGCTCTCCTAGCCTGTAATCATGGTCCAACACAGAGGTTACATCTGGACACATCATCACTTTTCTTTAGCTTAAATGATATTTCTCTTTTTTACAACTGAACCAGTTGTCAAGATTTTCAAATATGTTCAATATGCCTAAAAATCCTTATTTCCAGTTTCTTAAAAAAAAGAGAAAAACGGGCTTGCAGTTCCTCGTGGCAAAAAGGAGCCAGAGCTGAGTGATGTCGGCTCCTGGGTGGGTCAGTGTCTTCCCAGGTCCTCACAGTCCTTGTCTGACCCCTGCCCGCAGGCGCACCACCCGCCTTGGCTCTGAGTGATACTGGCACAGATACACACAGCTTCCTATCTGCTGGAGGCATCTGAGATCCCTGATCCTTCCGTCCCTGTTGTGCATCCAGTGTGAGTTAGGGCCACAACACGTCAAGGCTTGGCAGGCAGGGACTTGCCTCGGATGACGATTTTCTCTTCCAGTGGTCACTTACTGCCTGCTTGGAGCCGTGGTTCTCAGACTACACTGTCCAGCAGAATCACCGGGTGGGTGTTTTAACATATGGGTTGCTGGGACCCAGCCTTGGTGCTTCTGATTCACAAGGTCTAGAGTAGAAACTGGAAATTTGTGTTCCTAGCAAATCCCTGGGTGATGCTGAGCTACTGATTTGGGAAACACGTTCTACTGCTTTAGGAAGACATTTTTATGCCTGTGGACCGGATCATGGTAAAACCAATGTTCTTTCTTTTACCACTTTTTATTCTTTCTTACATAACTTCCCGATTTTTGCAAAATTGTGTGTTTCATTTGCCACTCAACTAAAACCTTTCTCTTTTATTCTCCTGGAATTTCTCTGAGGCCAAGGCTGACAGCCATTCACCTGACGTGGCTTAGAGACAGGAGGATGATTTTGGTATGACACATAGACAGACTTCTTCTCTTGCCTTGACTTTATAGTTTTTCTTTGTTTTTGGTGTCTTTCCATGTTCTCGATCATGGGGACAGCCAGCCTGTGTCTACTGTCCAGATGCCCCCCTGCACTGCCTCAGTCTGAGCTAGATTTGAAAACTAGGGGCATCTCCACCCCAGCAGTTCACAGACCAGATCCTTATCTTCTTGCAAATCTATTTATACTACACAGATGGCTGGAATCCTCCAGCTGAGTCACACTTCAAAATTCAGAAAAGAAAAAACAATTTGGCAATGGTTTTTTTCTCTTGGCTATTTTCCACTGTCTACATTTTCCTCTAAATATTGTTTCTTATATTCTTAATGATCGCATTCAAACTACTTTTCCCAAATATGTGGTTCATTTCTCAAGCTTCCCTTTAAATACATTGCTACATGTATTCAGCTCTTTCTCAACTCAGTTCAGATAAAGTCCTAAGAGATATCAGGAATGGGGGAAGGTGGCTAAGAGAAAGTGAGCCTGGTGTGCAGTGGTTTCCAGCTTACGCAGAGGACAGAAATCTGTGCAGCCTGAATTATTAGAACTAAATTTCCTGTTTTCCTGCCTTGCACAGCAACCGTAAGCACTTGCTTCCCAACACTGACCTTTTAAGAAAAAGAAGATCACAGGGATATATTTGTTCAGGGCTTCATTTAACAGGAATGCTTCATGAGAATATGTGCAACGACCAATATGAGGAAGCTGTGCCCACATTAGGATTTTTTTTTTTTTAGGTAACAGCTATTCTCAATTACCAGTCCCTCCAGCTGCAGCTGTACACAAAGCCCTGCAGAGCACCTGGTCTAGAAAAGGGGGAAACAGTGTAGAATGCGTAAAACGAACAGGGACATGGAAAGGAGGTGATGCTGTTTTTTATTAAGCAGCAGTTTTGCAGCAGGTTCCATATGAATCATAGACCATCAAAATGACTTCACTTTCTGTTTCATTAGAAAGGTGTATGTTCTTGCAAGAAAACCTGCTATGTAACCTTTAAATTTTATGGAGCAGAGGATCTAGGTTTTACTTGTCAATTCTGAAAAATAAGTCTGAGGCAAAAATAATCCAATAAATAGAGAGTCAGCCTAGCGCAATTAAATTTTTATTTACAGACCATCAGCTATTTGACTAAGAGGTGGGACTGGACAGACTTGAAATTAAATTATTAGGATTTCAAATTGGAGATGAACAATGTCTGAAATTACAGAGTAGGTTTTTGAGAACTTATGATTTAAGTGACAATGGCTGATTAATGCACAGCTTTTCAGACATACCTTATCATCAGGAAAGGACAAGTATAGCTTGAATTGGAAAGAAATAAACTATTAATATTTAATGTAGCCAGAGATCAAGATGGTGGAGGAAGATGATGCTGAGCTCACGTCCCCCAGCAAACTCATCAGAAATATAGCATACGTGGAGCAGCCCTCCTTGGCAACAGCCCAGAGTCTGGCAGAAGGGCTCTTTTACAACCAGGGCTATAAAGACAGATCCACATGAAACTGGCTTCCCTGGTAGCTCAGCTGGTAAAGAGTCTGCCTTCAGTGTGGGAAACCTGGGTTGGATCCCTGGGCTGGGAAGGTCCCCTGGAGAAGGGAAAGGCTACCCACTCCAGTATTCTGGCTTGGAATTCCATGGATGGAGGAGCCTGGCGGGCTACAGTCCATGGATGGGCTTGCAGAGTCGGACACGACTGAGCCACTTTCACGTGGAGTTGGGTAGGAAGGGAGGAGAAGTGATCCTGCTGCACCCCTAGTGCGGACCCAGGAAAGGAGGGGACCTCCCTGGGCTTCTGGAGGAGACACCACAGGCGTGGGGATCCTCCCTGGTGAGCTAGGAGTTTGAGCCACATGCTGGGCACCTCAACCCCGGGGTCTTCCAAAGAAGACATACAGATGGCCAACAGGCATAGGAAACGATGCTCAACGTTGTGAATTATAAGAAATGCTAATCGAGACTACAATGAGATATGACCTCATACCTTAGCATGGTTATCGTCAGAAAGTCTACAGATAACAAATGTTAGTGAGGATGTGAAGATAAGGAAACTCTCCTGCACTACTGGTGGGAATGTAAATTGGTGCAGTCACTATGGAGAATAGTATGAAGGTTCCTTTAAAAACCAAAAATAGGACTACCATATGATCCAGCAATCCCACCCCTTCACCCCTATGTGAAGATGATGAAAACACCAGTTTGAAAAGATACATGTGCCCCAGCGTTCACAGCAGCACTGTTTACAGCAGCCAAGATATGGACGCATCCTGAGTGTCCATCAACAGATGAATGGATAAAGAAGTGCCATGGATATTTGGTTGTCTAAAAAGTTGGTTTGGGCTTTCCTTATGATGTTACAGAAGGACCTGTGTATGGAATACAAACACACACACACACACACACACACACAGTGGTATATTACCAGCCATAAAACAGCATAGAATTTTACCATTTGGAAGAGCCATGGATGGACCTGCTTAGTAAAATAAGTCAGAGAAAGACAAATACTGTGTATTGTCACGTTTATATGAAATCTAAAAAATAAAATGAATGATATAACAGAAACAGATTTGCAGATGTACAGAAGGGCATGGCAACCCAGACCAGTATTCTTGCCTGGAGAATTCCATGGACAGAGGAATCTGGTGAGCTACAGTCCACAGCGTTGCAAAGAGTCAGACACGACTGAGCGACTAACACACACTCATAACAAACTAGAGGGTAGATGGAAGGGGAAGGGGCAAGATTAGGGAGGGGAGTTAAGAGACAAACTACTGTGTGTAACACAAATAAGCAATAAGGGTACTTTGTGCAGTGTAGTAGGGAGTATAGTCAAAATTTAATAATCATTTTAAATGGAGTATAATCTTTAAAATCGGTGAGTCCCTATGTAGTACACCTGAAACTAATATCATTTGTAAATCGCTCTGTTTTATTTTATATTTACCTTTTTATTTTACTTATCACTATTTATTTCTGTGCCGAGGCTTAGCTGTGTCGTGCAAATGCTTAGCTGAGGCATACGGGATCTAGTCCCCTGACCAGGGATTGAAACCAGGCCCCAAGCATCGGGAGCGTGGCGCCTTAGCCACTGGACAACTAGGGAAGTCCCTCAACTATACTTTAATAGAAAAAAAAACAAATTTTTTTAAGAAGAAACTATTTAATGCAGTAATATTTTTCAGTGGGCAACAAATGAATGAAGCTTTTCTCCAAGTTTTCTCTTTATAATGTTCTTCCACGTGTTAAGCGTAGGATTTACTTTCGGTCATATGCACTTCAATTTCAGACATTCTTAGCTTAACTTTACTTATGTTAGAAAAAGGCCTGGAATGTCTGCTCCTTCTTTCTCACAGTTTGTATTTGAAAAAACAGAGAGGATACCTCTTAGTGTTAATGTCCAGATAGGATATGTGTTCTAGTGTGAACTGAATGATCCTGGCTACATCTTCATAAGATTCCAATAATGAGAGTTTAGGACTAGGAGGAAGATGCAGGAATGAATTATTTCTCCCCCCAAAGCTTCTTTCTTCTGTGTCATACAAGGAAGCAATTACTGAAGAAAATGCTAGAAGGTTTCTAAAGATCATCTCAGCCTTCAATCTTTTAAGTCGTCTCCTAGTGACTATGGTTCTGCCAAGATGGAAATGTGGACACAAAAGTCTGGAAGAGAGGAAACTGACCTGGTGACCCACACCCTTCTGGTGCGAGATGGCGGTGCTGCTTCAAAGTCACGTCTCTCCTCACTTGAAAATGTTTCTTTTTCTTCTTTTTTTCCCTCTCCCTTTTTAAATAAAACTCTGTGAAGAAATACAAAGGGCCCTTGAGATTCTAGCCTTCTTTCTGAGCTTTTGATCATGAGTCCATTTGGTGCTGTGATGAACCAAATAAGGTTTTCTTATCACTCTTTCCACAAGGTAAGAAAAATGAATTTTCACCCAAGAGACCCTCTGTATGTGTGTGTGAAGCAATTTGTTAAAGGATATCCCAGAAGTCTTCATCTTCTGATAAGGGTGAGTGATTTGTTTAATTTAGGAATGTCTTATCAGGAGATGTTAACTGCTACAGATCAAGAGTCCTTTGCTTTTTGCAGAGATAGAGCAGTCAGAAGATTCTTGTACCTTTTATTCTATAGCCTGAGGACTACCAACTCTCCCTACATATCAGCCCAAATCTGCCTGGATAACTGACAGTTTGTATTTCATTTTCTGACATTCTCCTGTGCACAAAAAAGTCGTTACTTTGAACTTGGTTAACTTGCCTTTGAGGCAGCAAATAGGAGCTGTGCTTCCTTTATGGATGATGAACTTACAGTCATTATATTGAAGAGTTAATGAATGAAGACATACATAGGTTCAAAAAGGGTTACAAAAAAATAAAGGCTTAAAGCCTTCACAGAGATGGACCTCGACTCGATCATACAGGGAGCTATTTTAGGCTTAAATAACTTAGAGAATGACAAATCCCATGGCCCCCGAGCCTGCTCCTTTGGTATCTGTGTCTTGGTCCTGTTTCACATCCTGGATATGACAGTGCGATATTTATTTGAGACTGACGTCCTGATTGTTTCTGCAGGATTCGTCAACAGGACATAAAGTGGTATTGGCTAGAGCAGAAGTGGTGACGAAGCTGAAGTCTACCGACCCGCGGGGTGATGGTACTTAGAGATGCAACGGGTTCACATGCTAAACTCAGAACACTGAGGTGGAATTCA
The DNA here is from genome assembly GCA_006408675.1 of Madoqua kirkii. Taxonomy (NCBI): domain Eukaryota; kingdom Metazoa; phylum Chordata; class Mammalia; order Artiodactyla; family Bovidae; genus Madoqua; species Madoqua kirkii. Next base: position 13,416 of record SJYC01116391.1, read on the forward strand.
AGTGACCTGCTCTCCTTGACAGCGCACGAAAGTGTACCCTCCAACCTGCAGAGCAGAGAAGGCGCCACAGCTGTGACGCTAGGTTCATTTAACAAGGATGGGCGAAGACTTTTTTCATAGTAAAAGCTTTCCGAGTCGTCTCTCGTACAGTTATCATTACCAGAATCCAGCTGAATCACAGATGCAAATCTCATTACTGGAAATTTTACTAATTGATGACACAGACTCTCTCTCCCCCTGCCTTTAGCCAGGCTCCTCTGAGCACTCTTCTTGGCCAGAACTAGTTTCTAACAGCTCAAAAATCAACCCCATCTCTACAGCTCAAAACATCAACCCCATCTCTAACAGCTCAAAACATCGATCCTATTTCTAACAGCTCAAACACCAATTTAGTTTCTAACAGCCCAAGTCTACACCCCCCTTCCCTCTAAAGTGCATGCCTAGAAAAGTCAAGTTTTCTGCCCTTAAATTTACTATTTCAGCCAATCTCTGATAGGGCTGGCAGTACCCAGCTCAGCGGGAGGAGAGAATCCTAACTTTGGTCTCTGCCAACGGGCACAGCAGACCAGTGTCCCCTTTACACTGATTAACCCTTTGTCATTTTTCACTTCTCTAACTCTACCGCGCCCCCTCTGGGACCCTTCTTTATGCCCCCATTTCCCTTTTAAAATGGTGATTTTCTTCTGAACAACTGGAGCATGAGTTCCGTTCCTGCCAGACTCCTTCCTGTTAACATGGTCATTACTGTTGGAAATCTGTTCTTCCCGCATCAGTGAGTGTGTGGTTTTGTTTATCTTCGACAGGCATTTACTGCAAATCATGTCATCTCCTAAGACCTCTGTTCCTTTCATATCAAAATGGTTGTCAGATGAAGGCAAAGTGGCTGCGCCTTCCAATGAGGGATGTTTTTTTCAGATTTCACTCCAAAAGACTGGAGAGCTTCTAGGTGCATACCAGATTTGCATGTGTGTGAGTGTGTGTGTGTGTGTGTGTGTGTGTGTGTGTGTGTACAGGCATGTGTCTATTGCAGATTAACAAAGGAGCACCTTCAATCTCTACTGTTCTCCATTTTCTCTTTTTTTCCTCTCTTATCTCCCCAAAAGGTTGATAGAAAGAGATGATATGGACTGAGAGGTAGACATACAGAGACACACACACACATAGAAACACATGCCCACAAAGAAGGCTTCTGTTAGTAATAATCACCAATAACTACTGAGCGTGCATGCCGGAGCAGGTGGATCCATTGTCCTAAGCCCTTTAAATGAGCACCTAGCCCAGAGCTTAGCCCATAAGCACTCAGTAAATGTGCTGAAGAAATTTCAACCATTTGAAATTCAGTTTTAAAAAGTGTCTTCTTCCTTCAAACTTCCCAGTGAATTGTCAGTTAGGGTTCTTTATGCTGGCAGAAGTGCTTAAGTCTACAAATATCTATTTGTGATTAGTTTTCTTTAATGTTCAGCTAAACAACTAATATAATTAATTTCAAATCTTAGTCTTTCCTTAGCCTCTAGTGTCGCCTTAAAAGCCTCGATTAAAAGCATCCAAGTGGTTTTTTGTAAAGGTAAGAATACTTCCACTTACATTTTTATGAATGATCAACCTATCTATAAAATTTAAAGATACAGATCTTGTAAGGCATCCTATTTAGGAACAGTTAACCCTATTTATAGGGCTTCCCTGGTGGTCCAGACAGTAAAGAACCTGCCTGGAAGGCAGGAGACTTGGCTTTGATCCCTGGGTTGGGAAGATCCCCTAGAGGAGGAAATGGCAACACACTCTAGAATTCTTGCCTGGGAAATCCCTTGGACAGGGGAGCCTGGCAAGCTGCAGTTAGTTCATGAGGTCCCAAAGAGTCAGACACGGCTCAGCAACTAACACTAGACTTCAACCTCATTTATACGTTGAATTGAACAGAGTCCCTTAAACATCCAAACTACACTTATAGCCTACTGTAGCCTATTATTCTCTCAAACATTTCAAATATTAATATCTGAAAGGAGAAACATGACTTTAATGATAAAAATCTAAGCCTTTAAAAAATTAGAATGTTAATGCCAATGTCCTAATTTATTTATATTAATATATACATGCTCCTATACATAAAATAGAGAGCCAGCACGGACCTACTGTCGCACAGGGAACTCTGCTCAATACTCTGTAATAACCTATAAGGGAAGAGAATCTGAAAAGAACACATTTATCACTGAATTGAATCACTGCGCTGTACCCCTGAAACTAACACAGCTTTGTAAGTCAAGTGAAGATACATACATATACCTCTAGACCAAAAGAGCGTATATCTTTAGACTTATTTCAGTTGTTTCCTTTGACTTAGTAAATCCCCATCCACATTCTTCTGGACCTAATCGGAGTCACAAAATATAAGGTCACTTTCACAGAATTTAGACCAGCCCCTTCGAAGCGCCTTTATTATTTCCATTTAAGCCGCTTTGTTTTCATCCTGGAGGAATGCTCTGAGAAGTGTGAAACTTTTTCATCCCTGTAATTTTGGCTCAGCGTGTCAGAGTATTGAATGAGATGCATGAAGGTGAACACGCATTTTTTAAATTGTTTCTCCTCTTTTTTTAAACATATAGTCTTTCTCTGCTTTCATTTGGGCAATTTTCACGCACTGGATAATAGCAGTCCATGCAAACTTTTGTTCTAGTTTAGCCATGCATTTCTGTATTCTTTTTTTTTTATATCCTTACTGCTCTTTTGCCTTTATTTTTCTTTTCCTTGATTTCAGTAAAATGTAAACGTCATTATTATCTTGTATTTGCTCAGTGCATTTATGACTTTCAAGCCAGTTGGCCTGTTTTCTAATCCACGAGTTTATTGCGATGGTGGGTGAGATGATCTGGGGAAAGAACTAGACTAATGAATAGCCCCTTTCTGTTTAAGAGTTCTATAAAACTTTATCAGTTCTTTTTGTACCAAAACAGCAACTCTTGTGTTAACTCAGAAGTAATGTTATTACTCTTAATTTTATAAGACTTAAAAATTTGATGAATCAGTGGGAGTTTGGGGTTAGTAGATACAAATTATTATATATACAATGGATAAGCAACAAGGTCCTACTGTACAGCACAGGGAACTATATTTAATATCCTAGGATAAACCATATGGAAAAGAATGTTAAAAAGGATATGTATATGTGTGTAACTGAGTCACATTGCTGTACAGAAGAATTTAGCACAATATCGTTAATAAACTATGCTCAATAAAATGTTTTAAATTTGATGAATCAAATGTGTTTGTGGTAGGAATATGAACTATATGTATTATAATAGCAGAGTGTCTACTAAGAAAAACATAAAGGGCATTTGGCTTTCCCTTTCTAAAGAAAAGCTGACACTGGCCATTTAGGATCTAAACCTGATAGACATTAATATTACTATAAAAACTGCTGAATTCAGTTCAGTGATGGGAAACTATAAATGAGATATGAGACATTCAAGAGTCCCTTTACAGCATCCCATGGAGAGAGAGAATGACATAGAGGGTTCCTTCTATTAGGTCCACAATCTGCAATCTATGTAATTTTGTTTTAAAATACGTGTTCTCCAAAATGCTTCATGAGTACTATGAACCAGCATCTACACAGAAAACAGGTGATGGGTAGATTTACACATTCTCTACAGATTAGAATTGCAAAAGTTGGCTTCAGAAGACAAGGTGTTGAAATTTAGGGAACTGGTCAAATGGGGGAAGGAAACCTCTGCAGGTGAAGAAATAGAGACAAATGATGCTGGCAAGACTCAGGGGGGCTGTTGCCATAATATATGTCCTCTTCCTGCTCTGGGCCATGGAAGGGAATTGATAAAAGATGCTGAAGACAGAAGACCATTCCCAAGGCTTTGTAAGGGATAGTTTACTAGTTGTCATAAGGAATACCGTCTAATGAGATATTGGTGGCTCTTACTATGCTAAGGCATTGGTTACATATCAAGGCCAGCTTGAGATTACTTTGTAGTTTACAGTCTATCATCACATACTTGATCTCACTGGAATCTTACACCAGCCCTGAAATCAGAGGAAACAGCTGCCAAGTGACAGATAAAAAAGTTGCAACCCATAGAACTAATGTGACTCCACTTAGTCATAGAGTAGATACAGGTCAGTGCTTTCATTAAAATCTTTGACTCTGATTCCTTATCCAGCTGGCTTTCTACAAGCATCCCTTTCTTTTTTTTAATTTCTTTTTCTCTTTTTTTGCCACACCAGGTTGTCACGTGAGCTGTTAGTTCCCTGAGCAGGGATTAAACCCTGCACTGGAAGCTCAGAGTCTTATCCATTGGACCACCAGGGAAGTCCTAACATCTCTTCCTTAAAGTAGTAGTACCAGTGGAAAAACTTAAACTCAAGGGTGGAAACATGAAGAAACAGCCTAAATAAACAGCTCCTAAATAAAGCCTATATTTGGCAAACAGACCCATGGACCAAATATACCCCACTACCCGGTTTTGTAAATAAAGTTTTATTGGAACACAGCTACTCTCATTTGTTTCTTACTTGTCCGTGGTATTTTAGCTACCACGGTAGTGATGAGTAGTTGCTATAGAGACAATTTGGCCTTGAAAAGTAGTCTCTGGAATACCTGCTATCTGGAGCAAGTATGTGGACTCACAGGGCTTCCCAGGTGGCTCGGTGGGTAACGAATCTGCCCGCCAAATCAGGAGACGCAAGAGACATGGGTTTGATCCTTGGCCCTAGAAGAGGAAATGCAACCCACTCCAGTCCATGAACAGAGGAGCCTGGCGGGCCACATTCTATGAGGTCGCTGAAGAGTCAGACACGAGTTAGCTACTGAGCATGAACGTGAAGGGTTAGTATTCGCAAGAAAAGCACAAGAGAGATGGACTCCTGTGGTGACCAGAAGGAAAAGCGTCCACCTCCTGTGGGAGACTGGAAGGTCTGGGCGTCTCTCCTTCCCTTTAACCGATGCCCGAACAGTTACGGTGTGAGGGTGCAGAGGTTTGGACAGGCAGTGTGGGTGAGCTCCATCCCTCTTGGGCTCTGTTTCTTTAGGAAACAAGTAATTCAGCTTTTCAGGAAGAAATGTGTCAAAACACAAGAAAAGGAGAAAAGCAGATTGATTCTGAGGAAAATGAGTTTGATGCATGCTTGGCACTTCGCCATATTCCAAGACGAAACTGCATCTGTGTCTAAACAGTTCCTCAAACCACAAAGCAGCTGAAGGTCAAAAGACTGGAAATGGCATCCCAGTAAGCGAAAAATGCACCCAGAAATGGGATTTTCGGAGGGCTCTAGACAAGGTCAAATGATGGCTGTATAAAACAGTTATCTCCCTGAGATGAGAGGAGAGACCCGCATGTCCTAAGCAGGTGCTAATGACCAGGCACTATATACTTTTACATCCAGCGCTTCTTCCAATATTGAAATGACTGCATGAAGGCTATATGTTTAAACCCTTTGAGAAGTAAATTGCATTTCAGAGAGGTTAAGCAACTTGTCCAAGCTCACACAGCTAGTAAGTACAGAGTTTAGGGTTTAACCGTCTGTCTGCCTCTAATTCATCCTGCATCTTTTCTTCCTTCTGCCTCCCAAGAAGAGGAGCGAAGGCCTATTTCGGGGTCGTATAGAGCTGAGACCCGGGTTCAATTCCTGGGTGGGGAAGATCCCCTGGAGAAGGAAATGGCGGCCCACTCCAGTATTCTTGCCTGGGAATCCCCTTGGACAAGGAGCCTGGCGGGCTACAGTTCAGAGGATCACAAAGAGCTGTTCACGACTGAGCACACACACAGCCGAGCACATCAGGGGTCACGCATCTGGGCAGGAAAGTTCAGGGTGTGTCTAGAGCTGAGGCTGCTTATTGGCCTAAGATCTTAACTGATGATTCATTTAGATGGATGTGGGGGATCTGGGAGAATGCAAAGAGGAACAAGTCCAGGGGAGACCTCCCCAAATACACTGGAGTTGTGGGACTGGAGGAGAGAGGGTGTCAGAGGGTAAATAAGTATTTTTGTCTTGAGCCCTCTGGTGTCTAAAGAAGCTGCTTCTTCTAGGGCTCATCCCATCACTTTAGGTCATTTGCAAAGAACTCGAGGACTGAGGTGTGAGCCAGATCCTGGGATGCAAATCACAAGCTGGAATCAAGATTGCCAGGAGAAATCTTAATAACCTCAGATATGCAGATGACACCACCCTTACGGCAGAAAGTGAAGAGGAGCTAAAAAGCCTCTTGATGAAAGTCAAAGAGGAGAGCGAAAAAGTTGGCTTACAGCTCAACATTCAGAAAACTAACATGATGGCATCGGGTCCCATCACTTCATGGGAAATAGATGGGGAAACAGTGGAAACAGTGTCAGACTTTATTTTTTGGGGGGGCTCCAAAATCACTGCAGATGATGACTGCAGCCATGAAATTAAAAGACGCTTACTCCTTAGAAGGAAAGTTATGACCAACCTAGATAGTGTATTAAAAAGCAGAGACATTACTTTGCCAACAAAGGTCCGTCTGGTCAAGGCTATGGTTTTTCCAGCATTCGTGTATGGATGTGAGAGTTGGACTGTGAAGAAAGGTGAGCCCTGAAGAAATGATACTTTTGAACTATGGTGTTGGAGAAGACTCTTGAGAGTCTCTTGGACTGCAAGGAGATCCAACCAGTCTATTCTAAAGGAGATCAGTCCTGGGTGTTCTTTGGAAGGAATGATGCTAAAGCTAAAACTCAAGTACTTTAGCCACCTCATGTGAAGAGTTGACTCATTGGAAAAGACTCTGATGCTGGGAGGGATTGGAGGCAGGAGGAGAAGGGGACGACAGAACATGAGATGGCTGGATGACATCATGGACTCGATGGACATGAGTCTGAGTGAACTCTGGGAGATGGTGATGGACAGGGAGGCCTGGCGTGCTGCGATTCATGGGGTTGCAAAGAGTCGGACACGACTGAGCGACTGAACTGAACACCTTCATAAGGCTAGCTTGCGTTCTCTCTCCCTCTCCTTCTTTCCATATATATATGGGACTGTTACCGTATATATTCTTCTCCAGAAGAATATCTGTGATGTACATACATAAACCCATAAAGTTATGTATATTCACATATGCATACATATGCATGTACAATTTTATGGATGGAATTGCACCCCTCCAAAATTTTTAGTTGAAGTTTTAAATCCCAGCACTCAGAATATATGACCACCTTTGAAAATAAGATCACTGCAGGTATAATTAGTTAAATTAAGATGAGGCAATTAGTGTGGACCCTAATCCAATATAACTAGTATCCTTATAAAAAAAAGAGAAATTTGGACCCAAGAGATGAGCACAGAGGGAGAACTCTTTTTGAGACAAAGGTAGAGATGCTTCTGTAAGTCAAGGATGCCAAATATTGCCGACAAACATGTGTGTGTGTATCTATTCCCAATAGAGAGCCCCAATTGTTAGGGAAACCACCTCATCTTACAACCTGATTAATATGATGTTTTAAATGGTTGTTAGGTATATGTTTCTTAACTTTGTGCCAGCTTCCCCAGATCTCGATGAAAAGGTCAGCAAATACCATGTGAAACATAACAAATTAAGGTGAGCTGCCCGACTTCCATCTGAAGCCCACCTTTTCGTGGCGGTCATCAAAGTATATATGCGAGTTGAGCGATAAGAGTTAGAGGAGAGTGAACGTGGGCAAGTGACGGGGAGAGAAAGAGAAAGTGGGGAAGGGGTGGTGTGTGGCCAGGGAAGAGAACGCATCTGATTTCTCACTGTCTGGTCAACGCTTCACAAAGAGCACCAAGCAAGCTGTGTGTGAGAACACACTCACCACCTGCATCTGCAGGAAGACTGGCTTTTCTCTGGTGATGGAAATAATAAATCACCTTAGACAGAGTAGACTGTTTATTGTTATTACAATGGTACATCCACTGAGGGCTTGGTCAGCTCTCCTGGAACAAAATGGACCGGCTGTCCATTCTGGTCTTCCGAAGTTTTTGGTTTTTTAAGAGGAAGGCATTCTATTGGCAAAGTCACGAGACACATAATTCATATCACAGTCTAACGTTTGGGATCAGACTGCAGGTCTCCTGGTGAATTGCGTTCCTTTCCTGCTGCTTCTCCAACCCTCAGGGAAGTATAAGAAATCACATTTTGTGAACAGAAAGGCCTAGCCTCTTTAGGGACCTATGGATGGACTTCAAATGGAAGCCCATAACTCCACATGAAAGCGAATGTGGCTCAGTTGTGTCTGACTCTTTGCAACCCCATGGACAGGCCAGAATACTAGAGTGGGTAGCCTTTTCCTTCTCCAGGGGATCTTCCCAACCCAGGGGTTAAATCCAGGTCTCCTGCATTGCAGGCGGATTCTTTACCATCTGAGCCACTGAGGAAGCCCGTACCTCCACGAAGGATGTGCAAAACTTCCTCTTTATGCATATGCACATTTGAACAATGAGGCCACATGGATGCCGTAAAGGCTCTTTGATCACTTTTGTCCCCACAAAAATAAACATAGCCAATATCAGTGTAACTCTCAGAGTATGTGTCCATTTGGCCTCATTTTTCTTTTCACTGATGGTAATCAAGAGGAGATGACTGCGGTGTATTTTTGTTAACATCATGCTGAGGAGCAACAGAGATCCCAGACGCTGTGCACATGACGTACTATCCTAGGAGAGAAAATTGCTCCGTGTTACAGATGCACGGTGCAACCTGACAGAGACTGGACCACATAGTGAGCTTCGCTCTCTTGGGGCCAAATGACATTGCTTGCTGAATACATCAAGAATTCCAAGTCTGTTCGAAGATGCCACATTTAAATTGCATCTTGTTTATACCTATACTCGAGAGCTTCTGTTTTTAACAGAAAGTAGACACGATTCTAAGCCATTGTCATTAGCCAAATGTCTGTAAATCAATGTCTATCAGAATTCTTCTTGCTTTTACACTGGAGGCTGGATTTAAAACTGCTACCATGAATCTCACATGTTGACTAGATTCATCAAAACTGCAGTATACTTTGAAGAAATCTGAGACAAAATACAATTTAGAGAAATCTTCTTGTCTTACTGATAACAGAGCTTGAATTACAAGGTCAAACACTATGATTGTTGCTATTCTTTTTTGAAGTTGTAATGGAAAGGACCAGATAGAAGTCTTTCAGGGTGGTGTTAAGAGTTTTTCTACTTTAGGAGAAAAATGTCAAGTTAGACTTTGGTATTATCCAGCTTAATACTTACAGGAATAATTTTATTTTAACAATTTTTTGAGTTAGTTTGGTGTTTAAGAACTTAAAAAGGGATATATAAAAACACTAATAAGACTCAAAACAAATGAAAATTTGGAAAAGTACTAGTTTCATTTATGGCAAGAAAGGTATTCTTATCCTAAATATATATCAGCAATTGTTGTTGCTTAATCACTAAGTTAGGTCCATCTAGTCAAGGCTATGGTTTCTCTACTGGTCATGTATGGATTTGAGAGTTGGACTGTGAAGAAAGGTGAGCGCTGAAGAATTGATGCTTTTGAACTGTGGTGTTGGAGAAGACTCTTGAGAGTCCCTTGGACTGCAAGGAGATCCAACCAGTCCATTCTAAAGGAAATCAGTCCTGGTGTTCATTGGAAGGACTGTTGCTAAAGCTGAAACTCCAATACTTTGGCCACCTCAATGAAGAGTTGACTCATTGGAAAAGACTCTGATGCTGGGAGGGATTGAAGGCAGGAGGAGAAGGGGCCGACAGAGGATGAAATGGCTGGATGGCATTACTGACTCGATGGACGTGAGTTCGGGTGATCTCCGGGAGTTGGTGATAGATAGGGAGGCCTGGCGTGCTGCGATTCATGGGGTCGCAAAGAGTCGGACACGACTGAGTGACTGAACTGAACTGAATCACTAAGTTGTGTCTGACTCTTTTGTGATTCCATGGACTGTAATCCGCCAGGCTTCTTTGTCCAGGGAATTTTCCAGGCAAGAACACTGGAGTGTAGTGGGTTGACATTTCCTTCTCCAGGGGTTTTTGCTGACTTAGGGATCAAACCCTCATCTTTTGCATTGGCAGGTGGATCCTTTACCACTGAGCCATCTGGTAAGCCCCACAAAATGACTTCAAAATAAATATGAATAAAGTTGCCATAATTAAAAAATAACAGTAAGAAAGTCATTTGATAAAATAATACATACAATTTAATTATAAATAAATGAAAAAATTTCAACTTCACTAATGCTTAAAGAGATTTAAAATACTTCATTGTTATTTTTATACTATAATATGTACATGTTGAGAGTGATAATACTAAGTGTTGCAGAAGGTTTAAAGAAATAGCTCTTGGAGTAAACAGTGTTGAGAAAAAATTAGTGTTGTTCTTTTGAATGGTAACCTGGCAATAAATCACAAAAGTTTTAAAATGTGTACACCTTTTGAGCAAGAAAACATATTTATAAACAAGTAACCAAAGGAAATGATTGGGAATTTAGTGAAAAGATATTCACCATTATTATTCATTATAATAATAATAAATAGTTGAAAGTATTTTCAGTCTCCAAAAAACAAGGGATTATTTAGTTGTGATGCTATCAATAATGGAATATTAAAC
>SJYC01116392.1:0-12991 GCA_006408675.1 Madoqua kirkii
TGCTTTTATATCCAATTTTGCTTTTTCTATTTGTTCAGCTTTTTCTATAATGAACATCCATCATCTGAATAATGAAATAAAATAAATTTTTAAAATGTTGTATATGTTTTCCTTCATTCTTTTAACATTAACAAACTATTTGAAGAATTTTTAGATTCTACTATTTAGATGTATTTATGTTGAAGATAAAAATACCAAGGCACTTTCTGTTCTTCAACTCCATCGAAAAGGAGAGTTTTGACAATTCATGATCAAGGAGAATAAATAAGTAAAATTATAGGAACCTTGGTGGTGATGTAAAAATTAAGTAAACCTTAATCAGAAGACTGGGAATAACAGAAGTTCCAATCTGATGAAGTCAGATTCACCAGGTATCTGTGATTTAATCTAGGCAGTACCTAGCTGGCTAATTTCACCAAATAGAAAATTGTTCTATGACAAATTGGTTTCATCTTTCAGGTTATATTTCTTCTGCAATTGTCATCTTATCCATTGTTAATTATGTGGACAGTTGAAATCTTTTATGAAGTAAATTTTATGAAGAAACATCCCTCATAACTCGGTCTGTAAAGAATCTGCCTGCAATACAAGAGACCCAGGTTTGATTCCTGGGCCAGGAAGATCCCCTGGAGAAGGAAATGGAAACCCACTCCAGTATTCTTGCCCGGAGAATCCCATGAACAGAGGAACCTGGTGGGCTACAGTCCATGGTGTCGCAAAGGGTAGACATAACTTAACAACTAAACCACCACCATGAGGTAACTAAGCAAAGAGTTGCTTCTGCAGCCATAAAGAAGAAAGAATAAGTTTTACTTGACTATAGGAACAAGATAGAAAGCTCTTGTAGTTTCTAGGGATTAAAAACCTGCTTCAGAATTTGCTGTTTTGGCATCAGCTGACCCTTAAATAGCTCTGCACACTTTAGCTGATTTCTGTTAGAAAAGTTTTCTTCATGGCAGCCACATAGCTTTGAAGGGCAGGAAACTCTTTGATCAATAAGAACCCTGACAAGCATGGTTTTAAAGAATCCTGACTTTTCCAAATTGTTCAGAACAAGGTTATTTTGAGTAAATCCAATTGATGGAGCCAGACTTTTATAGTGTGCCTTAGGAGAGTATAGGTGTCCAAGAAAGCTTTTCTTGCTTTGGCCCTGGCCTGGTATCACTTAGCAAGATTCTATATGTGGATTGCCGAAGAGTTCTAATATTTCCAAATCTTAGTTTTACAGTAAAGTTGCGAAATATGTCTTTGTGAAAGACAGAAATGGGAGAATCCTTTCCAAAGGATAAACTACCCACTTAGAAACTTTTTTGAAATACTTATGGCTTGTCAGGTTTTTTCCTACTTATTCTGCTTGCTAGTCAATATTCAACAAAAGTAATTGAACAAAACCATGATTATAGTCAGGCTTCCTAGGTGGCTCAGTGGTAAAGAATCCTCCTGCCAATGCTGGAGACACAAGAGGCGAAGGTTCAATCCCTGGGTCAGGAAGATCCCCTGGAGAAGGGAAAGGCAATCTGCTTCAGTATTCTTGCCTGGAGAATTCCACAAACAAAGGAGCCCGGTGTGCTGCAGTTCATGGGGTCTCAGAGAATCAGACACGACTGAGTGACTAAGCACACATATACACAATTACATTCAAATCAATAAGTCTTTTAACAGTTGACAATTATTATATGCTGGAAGCCAGCACAGGAGATCCCACCCATGGCAAAGGTCATGAGGAAGAGACCTGACGGGCAAAGGCAAATCAGGCCTCGAAGGACCCCACCTTGGACCTTTTCGAGCATCTATCCCCAAACAAGAACCTTGTCTGTTTTACTATATCATGTCTCTCACCAACACCTCTGACATTAAACGTTGGGGGGGGGGGGGCGCTATCCCCGACCACCTTTCTCTAAAAGAATTCAGCTTAGAGCTCTGATCTCCTGGGCATAATAGAGTGTTCCAATCCAAACCCCTCTGATAGCTTTCTAACTTGCCTGACAGGTTTATCCAGACTTTTACAACTATGCATGTGATTGTTAACAGCCTCCCAACTGTGAGAGGCACAGGAAGCTTAAAACATTCTAGGAATGTAGAGTCTTTCAAGGAGTTAAAAATCATTAGACTAGAACTGGTTAAGGGTTTCATTGTTGAGGCAATACTTGCTGCCAAGTTTTCATATCTTTTATTTGTTGATATAGTTGGTATACAGAAAAAAACAGGTAGTAGCCCTGACATTAGCAACATTAGATCTTTAAGTATTTTCTTTGTTATAACCCACTGCACCTTTGTTCTATAGGAATGTAACTTTATTTAGTACTTCGAGGGTGATGCAGATTAAAGAAAAAACACTTCAAGGGAAAATGAGTTTTCTGGTTAACATTTATCAAGGAAAAGAGCCATAAATGTTAACAGGCCTCTTGGCCAGAAGATAATGTAAATCACCTGAGACCTTTTGCATATGGAAAAGTATGCAGAAAGAAAGCCTGGTCTCAATAAAGATCAGGACTGCTGCCCCTGCATGATTCTATATTCTCCATTATTCTCTATGTACAACTTAGGGTATATAAGTTCCCTTTGAAAATAAAGTTGTGGGTCTTGCACAAGCTTGGCCTCCCCATGTCATACTTTCTTTCTCTCTTTATCTCTTTTCAGGCTGACTCCCTGGAGTGCAGGGGTTTGCTGCATTCACTTCTTTGCCTGGGCTTCTAAGACCCACACGAGAGGGAGCCCAAGGCGGGGCACCCTCTGCTATTCAAGTGGGTGCCTGTGGCCTATGTGAACAGAGTAAATCCCTTGTCTGGGGCTTTATTGGCTTCCTACGTAAACCAAGGAATATCAGCCTCTTTTTCTCCTCTATTCTCTTAACTGCAAATTCTTTCCTTCTCTCTCTATATATCTATATATCTCTCTCACCATGCTGTCCATGCTTTGGATACCCTGGATCCAACTGGGGCTGGACCCTGGTAATTATAGCCTTGTAACATTTTGTTTCAGAAAAATAGATAGAAAAGATCATTAATCATTTTCCCTCTCAGAGATTATCCCTTTTAACGTGATTATATATTTTGATCTATTTCTTCTTTATACGTATCAGTTCAGTTCAGTTCAGTCGCTCAGTCGTGTCCGACTCTTCGAGACCCCATGAATTGCAGCATGCCAGGCCTTCCTGTCCATCACCATCTCCCGGAGTTCACTCAGACTCATGTCCATCCAGTCGGTGATGCCATCCAGCCATCTCATCCTCGGTTGTCCCCTTCTCTTCCTGCCCCCAATCCTTCCCAGCATCAGAGTCTTTTCCAATGAGTCAACTCTTTGCATGAAGTGGCCAAAGTACTGGAGTTTCAGCTTTAGCATCATTCCTTCCAAAGAAATCCCAGGGCTGATCTCCTTTAGAAGGGACTGATTGGAAAAGCATCAGTTCTTCAGCGCTCAGCCTTCTTCACAGTCCAACTCTCACATCCATACATGACCACAGGAAAAACCATAGCCTTGACTAGACGGACCTATATAACATTTTTACAAATTGATGTCACATCCTGTTTTATAAACAGAGATTCTGAATTTTCATCAAAAAGCAGAGAATATTGGAAACTAATCCTGAAATAGTATTTGAGAGAAAAAAAATAGCTACTTAATATTTCTTCATTGGGGCTTCCCTAGTGGCTCAGAAGGTAAAGAATCTGTGGTACAGAAGACCCAGGTTTGATCCCTGGATAGGGAAGATACCCTGGAGAAGAGAATGGCTAACCACTGCAGTATTCTTCCCTGGAAAATCCCATGGACAGAGGAGCTTGGCGGGCTACAGTCCATGAGGTCACAAAGAGTCAGACAGAGTTGAGTGACTAACACTTTCACGCCTTAATTTACTCAGCTCCTATTCTTCAAGTGTGTGAAGGGGGAATCACCACAAGCTATCTAAGCAGCACAATGAAGAAAGTCTCAGTCAGCCTGTGTTCTCTTACTGCGGGAGCCAGAGAAGCGTGAACCAAAGAGGATGCTTACACATGAGATGGTGTTACAGGAAGAGGGCCCGTGTCGTGTCAGGGGATGAGTAAATGCCTCTGACTTGGGGGTCAGAAGGGAGTGTTATCATGGTCAGAATGATGCCAGAATGCTTCTTACCACATGATGCAGAACTTGTGGTCAAGTTCAAATGAATTAAAACCTATGAACTACCTACAATAACACCTGACATGCACTAGGTATTCAGGAAGGCTCCACGAGTATTCCTGTTGTTGCTATTGTTAGCATGGTGCTATAACCACACGGCAATTTCAGGGAAACATTGGCTCTGATGCCATCTGTTTGAACTTCAGCACGTCAGCCCCAAACTCAATAGGTCATGCATTTTCTATAGCAAATGGGCCTTGAGACTCAGAAGCTGTGCCCACTGATGTCAAGAAGTCCAGTTGTTTGTCATGCATTAGACCTGTTTGACATTTCCCTTCCAATTTTCAATTGCCTAAAATGATCCAAGGTCCCCAAAACTTAATAAGAGTATTTAATTACTTCAATAAAATAAGCCCATGATCCTCCACGCTGGTGTAATAACTGCATTTCCATGCATTTAGAATCACTCACAATATGCATCTTAAACCAGGACAGTTATTTGCTTTTATTATCATTCCTACTCTGTTAATATGTGCTTATCTTAATTTCAGTCTCTGTGGCCTTGAAAGAAGTATTTACTAGTCAGAAGCCATTTAAATGCTGATACGACACGCTCTACATTAAGAAAACTAAAAGAACACCAATCAGCCAAGCACACATAGGCTCTTTTCCTCTTAATTAAAAGCTGGTTTGTACTTATAATTCTTCCAGGCATATTACATGGAAGTATTCAAACTAGCTTCAGTTAGGATTGGGTAAGTACAGGCATCACTTATGAAGCTTTAGCTTCACAAGAACCTTGTTTTAGGGACTTTACTCCGTTCTCCCTACAAGGTAGTATGCTGTGACTTGGTGTTCATGCATGGACTTCTGCAGATTTGTAGAGCGACACCTCCATGTGTAGCAAAGCTATTCCCCCCACCTTGACTTAGAGGACAAGGATCCTAAAGACAGTCCCTGCCCTGCAGAGCATCTCCATGTCTGTGTCCTGACTGGCTTTCAGCCTTCCTATAGGCCCCATGTGTCTCTTGGAGATGTCTTGTTCATGATTTAAATAGTAGTACATGAAGAAGTTTGTAATTAGGGGGCAGGGACTTCCAGAAGGGGCAGAGGACATCCCTATATGCACAGAAATGTAGGAAACAGAGGCAGATCTTATAAATACTCATATGCATTTGTCTGAATTTCCACATGCAGGATTTTTGGCAATAAAAGTCTTGGTTATGAGAGGAGAAGGCATCTAAACATTCTCTGACTTAAGATCCTCAAAGCCAAATACTTTTATTCTTGTAGGTTATTTATTTTATGGGGCAGCCCAAAAGATATGGGGAGTATTTGGGGACACATATTGGGTGTTTAGCAAGGACTCTAGGAGATAGGACATAGGCCCTATACAAGTCTAAGAAATAGTTTCTGTGAATGTGTGGTTTTGAATCCCCTCCCGCCTTATACATACATACATACACAGAGGCGCAGGCACACACACAGCGCTCTGGGCATTTTGCTAGGTTCTTTGCTGGGCTTGATAGGGACAGAGCAAAGGGACAAAGTAGGAGGTTAAATAGTTAATCCTGCTAGAGGATTTAAGGAGAGAAAAAAGCATGGGAGACCCTACAAGCTAATAATCACTCAAGCAAGCAGGTTTGCTTAACCACAAAGCCAAGCAAGCTTGCTTAGCAACAGAAGCATGGAGCATGTCCCCAAACAATAAAACAATGGCGGGATGAGACCCACGTCCTGCCAAGTGAGCTCAATAAGTCAGTGATCCTTAGGATATACTCTCTGCACACTAACAACAAAAACATAAGAAAAGAGTAATATTGTGCTGAAACTTGAGATGATTTACTGCATTTTAGCACATGAAAGTGAAAGTCACCCAGTCATATCTGATGCTTTGTGACCCCATGGAATGTAGCCCGCCAGGCTCCTCTGTCCATGGGATCCTACAGACGAGAATACTGGAGTGGGCTGCCATTTCCTTTTCCAGGGGATCTTCCCAACCCAGGGATCTGACCCAAGTCTCTGTATGTTACTGCCTTTTTGCTCATTTCCATTGCCCCATGACAGTCCTGTCTTGACCATTTAGGGGCAAGAAAACTCCCCCTGACTTGGAGAAAGAGCTGGTGATGGAAGGGTGACGTCTCCTTAAGAATGAGGACGGAGGTGGTCTTCTCCCCCTCTCCACTTTCCCATTGATTATAAGACTGCAGCTCACTAAGTTCTCGTGGTGGCACCGACTTGCCTGCCTTTAAACCTCACAAGCATCCTCAAGCATCCTGTTCTCATAAATCATTTCTTAGCTATCACTTTGCCTCTCTTTGGATTCTTTCTGTGATGAGACGTAAAGAACTGGAGCTCCTCGGAGCCTCCTGAGATGCATTTCTAGCAGCTTCAGCTTGAAGCAGACTGTGGGGGAGTGTGGCCAAGCCATATTTTTTCCTCCAGATTTGGAGAGTTGTGGTATGGCGGTAGGCTCTGAGATAGCACACCTCCCTAAACATTTCACCAGCAGAGATTTATGGTCGTGAACATGAAAGCAACAGAAAGTTGTTTTCTATGACATTCCCAAATCATAGCAACAAATAAATTCTCCTCTTTCATCTTATCAAATCCCAGGCACCTGCTTCTGGAACTGGCAACAGAAAGATTTTCTGTGCTGCCAGTGACAGGTTTCCCATCAGCTTGCCAATTTGCTTTGTCTTCACAGCCTGGCAAAATATAGCTATTGGCAGGAAAGTGAGTATTTGAAAATAATTACAGTATATGGGGATTTTGGTTCCATAATGTGTAATTAAGTAATTTAAATACTGTTTTAGCACTAGGGATAGATTTGCTTTCTGCTTTATAATAGGCAGCATGTTCTGTAATTTAAGCTCTTTAGCACGAGTCCCTCAAAGAAAGAATTAGAATGAGGATCTCAAAGAACACGATCCATTACAAGGGAAATTTAGCAAAAATATTAAGGACCTCTGTACTTTGTAGTTCCATGACCATATCCTTTCCTGCCTGCTGCTGTGGAGAAGTGGGCTCAGAAAGCAGAGAAGTTTTCTTAGCTATCACTTTGCCTCTCTTTGGATTCTTTCTGTGATGAGACGTAAAGAACTGGAGCTCCTCGGAGCCTCCTGAGATGCATTTCTAGCAGCTTCAGCTTGAAGCAGACTGTGGGGGAGTGTGGCCAAGCCATATTTTTTCCTCCAGATTTGGAGAGTTGTGGTATGGCGGTAGGCTCTGAGATAGCACACCTCCCTAAACATTTCACCAGCAGAGATTTATGGTCGTGAACATGAAAGCAACAGAAAGTTGTTTTCTATGACATTCCCAAATCATAGCAACAAATAAATTCTCCTCTTTCATCTTATCAAATCCCAGGCACCTGCTTCTGGAACTGGCAACAGAAAGATTTTCTGTGCTGCCAGTGACAGGTTTCCCATCAGCTTGCCAATTTGCTTTGTCTTCACAGCCTGGCAAAATATAGCTATTGGCAGGAAAGTGAGTATTTGAAAATAATTACAGTATATGGGGATTTTGGTTCCATAATGTGTAATTAAGTAATTTAAATACTGTTTTAGCACTAGGGATAGATTTGCTTTCTGCTTTATAATAGGCAGCATGTTCTGTAATTTAAGCTCTTTAGCCACGAGTCCCTCAAAGAAAGAATTAGAATGAGGATCTCAAAGAACACGATCCATTACAAGGGAAATTTAGCAAAAATATTAAGGACCTCTGTACTTTGTAGTTCCATGACCATATCCTTTCCTGCCTGCTGCTGTGGAGAAGTGGGCTCAGAAAGCAGAGAAGTAGGTTATTATATCAGGAATGCAAACAGAAAGTTCATCTTGACTTGCTGAAAGACAGAGTTCATCTTTCAGTTCAGTTCAGTCGCTCAGTCGTGTCCGAATCTTTGCGACCCCATGAATTGCAGCACACCAGGCCTCCCTGTTCATTACCGTCTCTCGGAGTTCACTCAGACTCACCTCCATCGAGTCAGTGATGCCATCCAGCTGTCATCCCCTTCTCCTCCTGCCCCTAATCTCTCCCAGCATCAGAGTCTTTTCCAATGAGTCAACTCTTTGCTTGAGGTGGCCAAAGTACTGGAGTTTCAGCTTTAGCATCGTTTCTTCCAAAGAAATCCCTGACTTGATCTCCTTCAGAATGGACTGGTTGGATCTCCTTGTAGTCCAAGGGATGAGTCTTCTCCAGCATACATGTGTATGGATGGCTGAGTCCCTTTACTGCTCACCTGAAACTGTCACAACATTGTCAATTGGCTATACCTCAATACAAAGTAAAAAGTTAAAAAAAATAATATGTAAAGGAAATACCCTGCCTGCTTATGGCAGATGTGCTGTTTGGCTTGTTGCTGAGGGTGGGAGAATGTTACATACAAGAGATGAGTGAGAAATAGAACATTGCCCGCCATATCAGTAAGCAAAGGACACCGCAGTCATCAGCTGTTGCAGGTGCTGCCAACAGTGGGGTGGTGACCCTGAGGGAACTCAGGAAGGAAAACATACCTGCCCTCTAGTAGCCAGCAGGGGCTTTCCCGGTGCCTCAGCTGTAAAGAATCTGCTCCCTAGTGCAGGAGATGAGGTTTTGACCCCTGTGTCATGACTATCCCATAGAGAAGGCAAGGGCAACCCACTCCAGTATTTTTGCCTGGGACATCCCATGGACAGAGGAGCCTGGCACGCTACAACCCATGGGGTCACAAAAAGAGTCAGACATGACTTAGCAACTAAAGAACAGTAAAACAAAGCATCCATCAGACTGATAAAGAAGATGTGGTATAAATATAATGGAAGGTTGCTCGGTCATTAAAAAAAAGAAAGAAAGAATGCCATTTGCAGCAACGTAGATGGTCCTAGAGATTATCATATTAAGTGAAGTAAGTGTACGTAAGTGTGAAGTCTCTCAGTCACATCTGACTCTGCGACCCCGTGGACTGTAGCCTACCAGGCTCCTCGGTCCATGAGCTTCTTCAGGCCAGAAGACTGGAGTGGATTGCCATTTCCTTCTCCGGGGGATCTTCCTGACTCAGAGATCGAACCCAGGTCTCCTGCGTTGCAGGCAGACACCCTCTGAGCCACCAGGGAAGCCAGGTGAAGTGAGTAAAGTGAAGTAAGCCGGCAAAACAAATATCCTATAATATCACTTATATGCGGAAGCTATAAAAAAGATGACACAAATGAGCTTATTTACAAAACGGAAACAGACTCACAGACTTCACAAGCAAATTTACAGTTCTGAAAGGGGAAATGTTTGGTGGGGATAAATTAGGAACTTGGGATTAACATATACATGCTGCTATATATAAAACAGATAACAAATAAGGATCTACTATATAGCACAGGGAACTCTACTCAATATTCTGTGATAATCCATGTGGGAAGAAAATCTGAAAGAGACAATGGACAGTTGTATGTGTATAACTGAACCTCTATGCTGTACACATGAAACAGATACCACGTTGTGAAACAGCTATATGCTTAGTCACTCTGTCGAGTCCGACTCTTTGGTGACCTTGTGGACTGTAGCCCGCCAGGCTCCTCTGCCCATGGGGATTCACCAGGCAAGAATATTGGGGTGGGTTGTCATGCCCTCCTCCAGAGGATCTTCCTGACCCAGGGATCAAACCCAGATCTCCCCGCCTTGCAGGCAGATTCTTTACGCACTGAGCCACCAGGAAAGCCTGTGAATCAACTATACGTAAATGAAATTTAAAAAGAAAAAGAACAGGAGAGAGGTTGAGACCACCAGGAAACACTGAGGCGTGACTCACATGGGAGAGATCTCCTGCCAACTTCAGGTGAAAATGGCACCTGAATATCCATCACACAAGCCACCAGGGAGGGCTGCCAGCTCAGAAAGAGACGGAGGAAGCAAAGACGCCCAGCACAGCAGGGACCACTCCCCTCTCCGGATGCTGTACCGGTGACCCCTCTCAGCTCACGCCCCAGACACCAAATATCGGCCTGGAGAAAGGAGATGGAAGGGAGAGGAAGGATGAAAGCATAGCCATCTTATCTGAACAGCCACGGTCTCCCTCGCACCCCAGGAGACAAAATAAGACCATTTTTGGGTCTCCGCGACCTGATAAAGGGTTCAAATTGGAATGACCTCAAGTTTATGCTGAGAGGAAGGTATTGATCAGGAGACTCAGGCCCTTCATTAATGAGCATGTCTGAGCTGTCCCCATCCCTCAGGGGAGCAGGGCTCTTTCGGAAGCTCCTGGCAGTGTTAGATAAAAATAAACCATACACGTAAAAGCAGAAGGCAGGACCTTGTAACCATGCTATGCACTCTGGCAACTTTGCAGTACAGAGCTTGCATTTTCTGCCACCCAGAAGACTCTCTGCAAAGCAAAATATTTCAGTAGAGAAGTGATAGAATGAAATGATTTTAAAGGTTCTTAAAATTATGAGAACTGATCGTGACATTTTTTTATAGTTCGCCCTTGGCAAATTCTCCTCCTCCTCCAACAGATAAAACATCAAGCCAATTTGTCAGCAGAGGCCTGACTCAGAGCCCTCGGGTAGAGAGAGTTTGGCAAGATTAGAATGGCGGGCACGTTGAAGAGTCCGACAGGAATTCCACGTTCAGAGCTCGTTTAAGTGAAATGAATACGATGGGCCTAAAATAAAGGAATATCTAATAAGACAAAAGGCCAAAAGCAATGGATTTCTTTGTTACTAAGATTAGTTAACCTGCACTGAATGTTTCAATTGCTTCAATGTCCAGAACAGGAGCTCAGAGAAGTACAGCAGAGGACCTCTATTGGTAAGTATTAAAAGCTGTCTAGAAATGTATTCAGACAGTATGTTTAAAAATTTATGAACAATTTCTATAAATGACTCCTGATCAGTTGTAATCATTAGATGTACTCAGATGATACAATAATCTTTCCACTGCCTGAAAATGTGCTGACTATGTAAAACCCTGAAACAGGTTTCATTTAATGTGCTGACCTGATACTTTTCTTCCTGGAAAGTTTACCTTTTTATTAATAGTTGCTTTAAAAAAAAACTTTTTAACTGAGATGTAATTTTATACAAACCAATGCACAAGTATTTATCTATAGCTCAGTGGTGGTGGTGCTAGCTCAGTCCTGTCCGACTCTTTGTGACCCCATGGACTGTAGCCGGCCAGGCTCCTCCATCCTTGGGATTCTCAGGAAAGAATACTGGAGCGGGTTGCTGTTTCCTCCTCCAGGGGCTCTTCCCAACTCAAGGATCAAACCTGCATCTCCTGCATTGCAGGCAGAGGCTTTGCCACTGAGCCACCAACTTTTTTCATATGTACATACCCACATGATCCCCACCCCGATCAAGATATTTTAGAAAATAAGTTCATCCCTAAACCAAATATTATTTTGACTTCTATTGCTGTTGATCGCTTTTCCCTGTTTTTGAATTGACGTAAATGGAGCTAAATATTAATGATGTTTCAATGACTGGATCCTTTCACTCAAAATTATGGGAGATTGATCGACTTTGTTGCATTTGGCACCGGTTTGTTCCTTTCCAGGGTGCAGTGTTCTGGTGTATAAATAGTGCACTGTTTTCTTTTGCTGGACTTTGTGGTTGCTTCCAGTTCTTCACTCTTAGCATGACGCAGCTGTGACCACTTCTGTACTGGTCTTTGGATGAATATGTTAACATTTATTTCTATCGGGCATAAATCTAGGAGTGAAATCACTGAGTCAAAGGATATGTGTCTATTTAGCTTTAATAAGCAGTGCCAGATTCCCCAAATGACTGTGCTAGCTTACATTCTCCTTGGAAGAAAAGTTATGACCAACCTAGATAGCATATTCAGAAGCAGAGACATTACTTTACTGACTAAGGTCCGTCTAGTCAAGGCTATGGTTTGCCCAGTAGTCATGTATGGATGTGAGAGTTGGACTGTGAAGCAAGCTGAGTGCCAAAGAATTGATGCTTTTGAACTGTGGTGTTGGAGAAGATTCTTGAGAGTCCCTTGGACGGCAAGGAGATCCAACCAGTCCATTCTGAAGGAGATGAGCCCTGGGATTTCTTTGGAAAGAATGATGCTAAAGCTGAAACTCCAGTACTTTGGCCACCTTATGTGAAGAGTTGACTCACTGGAAGAGACTCTGATGCTGGGAAGGATTGGGGGCAGGAGAAGAAGGGGACGACCGAGGATGAGATAGATGGATGGCATCACTGACTCGACGGACGTGAGTCTGAGTGAACTCCGGGAGTTGGTGATGGAGAGGGAGGCCTGGTGTGCTGCAATTCATGGGGTCGCAAAAAGTCGACACGACTGAGCCACTGAACTGAACTGAACTTACATTCTCACCCTGGGTTTTTAAACAAAGGAAGGTCTATTGTACGCTTTCCAGATGGGCCAGCTCCACCCCCAGCCGCCTGAGGATGCCTTGTCTGCAGTTGTGCAGGCAGAGCATACACGGTCTGGAGAGAAAAGCTTGGCATTGGATTTATTCATTTTCAAATTCAACCATGTGTATGCTCATCAAAGACACATGGCTTACGCAGAAAACAATTTTAACTGCTCTAGAACCAAAAACTTATGAGGTGTCCATTCCGCGGGCAGCTTTCTCTCCATAGTGAGCAGTGTATGCCGTCATATCACCTTCTCAGCACGGCTCTAACCCCTACATATAACACGCTTCTTCTTAAATCTTCATTTTTTCCATATTAAATATATATATATGGAAAATGGAATAGGCTTTGCAGGTGTTGGAGTAGGGAATACATGGGAAACCTCTGTACCTTTCCCTCAGTTTTTCTGTGCACCTAAAGCTGCTCTAAAAATACAAGCTTTAAAACAGCATATATGCTCACTGCAGAAAATTCAGAAAACATAGGAAGACATATAGAAGAGGCTAAAGACCCATCGTCTGACTAAGAATATT
>SJYC01116393.1:0-78208 GCA_006408675.1 Madoqua kirkii
CTGAGTGCCAAAGAATTGATGCTTTTGAACTGTGGTGTTGGAGAAGATTCTTGAGAGTCCCTTGGACGGCAAGGAGATCCAACCAGTCCATTCTGAAGGAGATGAGCCCTGGGATTTCTTTGGAAAGAATGATGCTAAAGCTGAAACTCCAGTACTTTGGCCACCTTATGTGAAGAGTTGACTCACTGGAAGAGACTCTGATGCTGGGAAGGATTGGGGGCAGGAGAAGAAGGGGACGACCGAGGATGAGATAGATGGATGGCATCACTGACTCGACGGACGTGAGTCTGAGTGAACTCCGGGAGTTGGTGATGGAGAGGGAGGCCTGGTGTGCTGCAATTCATGGGGTCGCAAAAAGTCGACACGACTGAGCCACTGAACTGAACTGAACTTACATTCTCACCCTGGGTTTTTAAACAAAGGAAGGTCTATTGTACGCTTTCCAGATGGGCCAGCTCCACCCCCAGCCGCCTGAGGATGCCTTGTCTGCAGTTGTGCAGGCAGAGCATACACGGTCTGGAGAGAAAAGCTTGGCATTGGATTTATTCATTTTCAAATTCAACCATGTGTATGCTCATCAAAGACACATGGCTTACGCAGAAAACAATTTTAACTGCTCTAGAACCAAAAACTTATGAGGTGTCCATTCCGCGGGCAGCTTTCTCTCCATAGTGAGCAGTGTATGCCGTCATATCACCTTCTCAGCACGGCTCTAACCCCTACATATAACACGCTTCTTCTTAAATCTTCATTTTTTCCATATTAAATATATATATATGGAAAATGGAATAGGCTTTGCAGGTGTTGGAGTAGGGAATACATGGGAAACCTCTGTACCTTTCCCTCAGTTTTTCTGTGCACCTAAAGCTGCTCTAAAAATACAAGCTTTAAAACAGCATATATGCTCACTGCAGAAAATTCAGAAAACATAGGAAGACATATAGAAGAGGCTAAAGACCCATCGTCTGACTAAGAATATTCTGACTATACGCTTCTAGAACTTGCTTTTACATGAAAGTGTTTCAGTTATGTAGAAATTGTTTCTTTACAAAGATTTTGTGACTTGTGTTTTCAGTTTTCTTTAGTCCTGTGGATTTAACTCTATTCATAGACATCTTTTCATTTCAATAACTATAAATATGAACCATCATGTTTAATAGCAGCAGAGAATTTCATTGTACATAAATACTATAATTCCTTTATTGATGGATATTTATATTAAAATGTGGTTTCTCTTTTAAAAACAGTGACGGATTCACAAAAGACCAAATACTCTCCAAAGCCAAAGAAGCGCTGAGGGAAAAGAACAAAGCAAGAGCACCGCGTTTCCTGATTTTTGAGCTAATCTATGAAACCATAGTAATTAAAGCAGTGTGGTACTGGCATAAAAACAAACAGATCAATGGAGCAGAATCAAGAGCCCAGAAATAAATTCAAGTATATATGACAAACTCATATTTAACAAGGAAAAGCCGGGAAAATTGAATGGAAAAAAGACAGTCTCTTCAATACACAGTGCAAGGAAAACCTGTAAAAGAATGAAGCAACCACTTTCTTCCTTCACTCACAAAAATTAACTCCAAATGGATTAAAGACTTAAATGTAAGATTTGAAAACCCGAAAATCCTAGAAAGAAAGCTTCTACACATGGGTCTTGGTAATTATATTTTTGGAAATCATACCTAAAGCATAAGCAACAAAATATAAAAGAAATAAGTAGGATGACATCAAGCTAAAAAGCTTCTGCACAGCAAAAGAAATCATCCACAGAATGAAAAGACAATCTATGAATTGGGGGAAAAAATTTCAAGCCATATATCTGATAAGTAGTTAATACTTAAAATATGTTAAGAAGTCATGAAACTCAACAGCAAAAATACACTTAATTTAAGTTTTAAAAAATGAGCAAAGGACCTGAATAGACATTTTTCAAGGAAGATACACAAATGACCAAGAGGCACATAAAAGACCTTCAGCATTACTAATAATTAGGGAAATGGAAATTAAAACCACAAGGAACTGTCACCTCACACCTGTCAGAGTGGCCATATCAGAAAGACAAGAGGTGACAAACGCCCAGGGACGGAGGAGCCTGGTGGGCTGCACTCTTGTGGAATTAGGGGAAACAGCATGGAGGCTTCCCAAAATATTAAAAACTACAGTTACTGTAACGCGTGCATGCTCAGTTGTGTCTGGTTCTTTTCGACCCCATGGACTGCAGCCTGCCAACCTCCTGTGCCAGCAAGAATATTGGAGTGGGTTGCCATCTCCTCCTCCAGGGGATCTTCCCAACCCAGGGATCAAACCAGTGTCTCCTACATCTCCTGCATTGCAGGCAGATCTTTACTGCTGAGCCACTAGGGAAGCCTCTTAGAATTACCATATGATCCAGCAGTTCCACTTGTGGGGATACATTTAAAGGAAATGAAGTCACTGTCTTGAAGATGTCTGCGTGACAATGTTCATGGCAGCATTACTCACAAAAGCCAAGAAATGAAACTATACTGTGTTCATCAACATATAAATGGATAAAGAAGATGTGGTTTATTTTCTTTAGGATATACTCCCAGATTTTAATTTTGAGGTTAAAGTTGATATATATATTCAGTTTTAAAGTGTGTTTTAAAAGTGCCTCTCCAAAGGCTGTGCCAATGTATTTTCTCAGGTATATGTGAAAATGCATAATCCCCAAACTCCCAAATGATTAATTGCAGTATTATTTTTAATCATTAATAACTTCAGTTCAGTCACTCAGTCATATCTGACTCTGCGACCCCATGAATTACAGCATGCCAGGCCTCCCTGTCCATCACCAACTCCCATAGTTCACTCAAACTCATGTCCATCAAGTTGGTGATGCCATCCAGCCATTTCATCCTCTGTCGTCTCCTTCTCCACCTGCCCCCAATCCTTCCCAGCATCAGGGTCTTTTCCAATGAATCAACTCTTCACATGAGGTGGCCAAGTACTGGAGCTTAAGCTTCAACATCAGTCCTCCCAATGAACACCCAGGACTGATATCCTTTAGGGTGGACTGGTTGGATTTCCTCAAAATCCAAGGGACTCTCAAGAGTCTTTTCCAACACCACAGTTCAAAAGCATCAATTCTTCAGCGCTCAGCCTTCTTCACAGTCCAACTCTCACAGCCGTACATGACCACTGGAAAAACCATAGCCTTGACCAGATGAGCCTTTGTTGATAAAGTAATGTCTCTGCTTTTCAATATGCTATCTAGGTTGGTCATAACTTTCCTTCCAAGGAGTAAGCGTCTTTTAATTTCGTGGTTGCATAGCTTATTGACCTGTAAAGATAATATCCATTTTATTAACAGGTATTTAACTGCAAGTAAGATTAAATTTTTTTCAATAATTTTGTTGACTATTTGCTATTATCACCTTATAAATTACCTTTACTTGCCTCATTAGTCTGATTTCTTTTGCTGTGTGAAAATTATTACATGTAGAAAATCTATTAAAACATGTTTCCAGGCTTTCTCAGTGGTAAAGAATCCACCTACCAACACAGGAGACACTGGTTCGATCCCTGGTCCAAAAAGAGCCCACATGACTCGGAGCAGCTAAGCCCTTGTGCCACAAAAGCTGAGTCTGTGCTCTAGGTCCTTTGAGCCACAACTCCTGAATCCCTTGCAGCCTTGAGCTCATTTCCCACAATCTGAGAAGTCACTTCAATGAGAAGACTGTGCTCCACACCTGGAGGGTAGCCCCTGCTCACTGCAACCAGAGAAAGACCCACACAGCAGCAAAACCCAGCACCACCAAAACTAACACACACAGAAATAACTGACATTATTTTTAAAAATTAGAAAAAGAAAATGTTTCCCACATTGGTTTTACATATTTTACCTTTTTATTTTTAGCAAATTAGTATTTCTAGTATTCAAGTCATTGTCTATATTCTTCAATGGAATGTTGTGTTATTTTCATATGCATAGTTATTCTTCCCAAACCTTATGAAGTTTGGTCCTGATGTGTTTTGCACCATTGCTGGTAATTGAATTATTTTGGTGATGTTACTTTATTTATTATGGTATATGTTAATGGTATGCATATGGTATATGCTGAAGCTATAACTCCAATACTTTATCACCTGATGTGAAGAATTGACTCACTGGAAAAGCCCCTGATGCTGGGAAAGATTTAAGGTGGGAGAAGGGGATGACAGAGGATGAGATGGCTGGATGGCATTACCGACTCGATGCGCATGCTTTGAGTGAACTCAGGGAGTTGGGATGGACAGGGAGGCCTGGCGCGCTGCTGTCCACGGGGTCGAAAAGAGTCGGATACGACTGAGTGACTGAACTGAACCGATATGCTGATTATTCATTAAAATAACTGGTCAAGGGACTTCCTTGGTGGTCCAGTGGTTAAGAATGCATCTGCCAGTGTGGGGACAAGGGTTCGATCCCTGGCTGGGGCACTAAGATTCCACTCACTGCACCACCATAAAGCCCACGCTCCACAACGAGAGAAGCCTGTGGGCTGCAACTGGAAAAAGCCCACAGGAAGACCCACTGCAGCCTAAAAAGAAGAAACACACAGAAAGGTAACAAAAGAAGCAGAGAACAAAGTAAAAAAATGAGTAGCTGATTGTTTAGCTAGCTTTGTTAGCTTATTAGTTGAGTTGATTATTAACATCTATATTAATCTATGATATCAGTTTATTTCTGTGGTTAGCACTTTACCAAACACTTGTTTTTAATTTGCAAACATTTTTTTTATTATCTTGTTTTTCCCAACTAAATAATCAAATCCTTTTCAATATTTATAGTTTTCATTTTGTTTTGCCAGATCACAATGGGGGTTTCTAGAATAGTGTTAAATAAAAATTAAAAATACCCATCCTCATTCTAATTAATTTTAATTCACTATGGGGCTTAGTAGCTCAGCTGGTAAAGAATCTACCTGCAAGGCAGGAGACCCTGGTTCGATTCCTGGGTCAGGAAGAGCCCCTGGAGAAGGGATCGGCTACCCAGTATTCTTGGGCTTCTCTTGTGGCTAGCTGGTAAAGAATCTGCCTGCAATGTCTTAATGCTGGCATCAGATTTAAGATAGAATGTCTTTCTTTAAAAAATCACATTAAAATGTGATTTTAATCACATTAGTTTTCCTTATATTTTGAAGAGTTTTTGCCAGATGTGGATAACATTCATTATCAAAAACATTAACATGTTGAAATGATCATAGAAGGCTTTAAGTCATTTGTAAGTTGATTTGTATAAATAAAGCTCCTAATACTGACTTAGTCTTTCATGAAAATATAAACTCTACTTTGTCATGGAACATTTTCCTTTTCATAGACTCTGGGACTGATTTGCTCATGTTTGATTGAAAACATAAGGCTTTATATAGATAAGTAAGATAGTAAGTCAATAGTTTTCTTGCTTGCTAATCCTCTTAGGTTTTTCTAAGAGTTATGCTAGCTTTTCTTTTTTCTGTGAAATATTGTCAATAGCAAATGCTGTTTCTAATTTCTTCTGATCACACCTGCATTAAACCTTAATGTATGCCAGGTGCTGAGCTGGGGATTAGGTAAGAGACATTGTGTCTCTTTGGGGACCCAGTGCAAACCATTCTTTGGAATTTTGAGAGATTTAGCTTGGCCACATTTTGGTAGTGGAGGAAGAGTGGATGCAGTTTTGACAGCCTTTCTCACGTCTTCTATTTGATGGGTATATTTTCGTTTTCTTCTTTTGTCATTCATATTTTCTTAGAAAATTATTTCTCTCGGGGAGAATTTGATGTTATCTTTCAGCAGACAAATCTTCTTCATCTGTGGTTTTTCCCATCTCCTAATTTGTGTATTTCAGCTTTTTCTCTTTTTCTGTCCTTTGTAGTGATTGTTACAGTATTTTTTTCCTTCTCCAAAGCAAAGAAAAAATTACCCTCCTGTTACCACATAGTCTGTTTCTGTCACATTATTGATAATATGTCAAGAAGATTTGCCAACTTTGAGAGAGCCTCAGAAATATATTGAAGATGATGTTTTTTAAAGATCACTGTGCCACTGACCTTGAGCAAAGAACTGAATTGCCTGGGATTCTGTTCCTAATCTACTACTCGAGAGGAATGTGAATTTCTCAAGACCAGGGGCCACATTTTCTGAATCTGCCCCAGGATTTAAGACAGTTACTCTTACGTGGCAGGATTTCAGTAAAGATTTGTTGAACTGGGCTTTTGCTGAGGGGCAAAGAACTGGTTAGACAATTTAGAACTTTCCTTTTCATGACTTATCCAGCAGCAGCATCACTCACTGTTTAAACACTTACTCGCCAATTGTTGGAAAGACATTGAATTATTTTATTCTGAACCCAATAAGACTGATTCTTTTACCATTTTTAAAGGGAAAATGAAATAGTTTAACCATATGACAGAAAAATGAACAATAAGTTGTTTCACACTCATGCTTAATCTCTGAATTTCCTGGTGTCAGTAATTTTTGTTAGTTGGTTTTTCCAAAGCCCAGTCTATAGTGTGTGTCAAGAGAGTAATACACATGATTTTGAAAAAGAGATAAAGGAAAAAAAAATCTCCCACTTCAATACATCCCCAGTTCCCTATTAAACATTAACTTGAGAGGGGATTTAACAAGTTATATATTTTTTTAAAAAGGATATTTCTGCACTATTCTCTCTTACCAGCACGTTAATCCAAGGATATTATTGTGCTTTTTATTTGCTTTCCCTCATGGAACATTTTCTTCCACACTGAAGGTTATATTTCTGAAAGCAAATGCCTAATGGCTTTATTTTAGAATTTCCACTTATTTTAGCTATCAGTGGTAAATGTCTTCTCTCAGACTCAGCTGAAGTAAATACCTGTGGATCATCAACCCTACATTGGGGCAAGATGTGCCATATCAGACTCTCCTTCCAACTTACTGCAACTTCCATGCAGATAAAATCAAATTGAAAAACTCAGTGCTGCTGTGATCTTGTGAACATGACTGGTCACATTAATGTTTCTTTTTTTTTTTTTTAATCAGGGTGTAGCTGCTTTACGAGCTTGTATTAATTTCTGCTGTACAACGAAGTGAATCAGCCCCATGCAGGCACATGTCCCCTTCTCCCCTACAACCCCATCCCATCCCTCTACTGAGCACCAGGCTGAGCTCCCTCTGCCATACAGCAGCGCCCCACCAGCTAGCTAGTTTATACTGGGAAGGTGTACATGTCAACCCCACCTTCTTCAGTTCATCCCACCCCTCCCTTTCCGAATACCCCGCGGTATCCACAAGTCTCTTCTCTGTGTCTGCATCCCTAGTCTTGCCCTGCCAAAAGCTTCATCTTCTTCACCATTTTCTAGGTTCCATATATGTGTTAATATTTAATATTTGCTTTTCTCCTGTGACTTACTTCACTCTATATGACTTAGTAAGTAACTGTTAGTGACTCATTGGTGCCCGACTCTTTGGGACCCTCATGGACTGCAGCCCACCAGCCTGGTGATGCACCAGGCTGCTCTGTCCATGAGATTTTCCAGGCAAGGATACTGGAGGGGGTTGCCATTTCTTTCTCCAGGGGATCTTCCCAACCCAGGGATTGAACCCAGGTTTCCTGCACTGCAGGCAGATTCTTTACCAACTGAGCTACAAGGCAAGCCCTAAGCCCTATATGACTTAGAGGACTATGTTTATAAGTAAGTTAGAAAAACAAGATCATCTGATTGAACTCTTTGGAGAATTGTGTTTAATTTGTAAACCATTACTTTGATTAATTATATTAATGTTGTTGTTAGTCACTTGGTCATGTCCAACTCTTTGTGACCCCATGGACTGTAGCCCGCCAGGCTTCTCTGTCCATGGGATTCTTCAGGCCAGGGTACTGGAATGGGTTGCCATTTCCTTCTCCAAATTATATTAATAGAGGCTGTAACATTGAAAGGACTCTTTCCTTGGACCCAAGCCCACTCTGCCTTTTAAGACGGCAGAGAGACCAAAGAGCAGCCTATTGTTGTTGTCATCAGTTGCCTCTCTCTCCGAAACAGACTTTCCTTTGAAATAAAATAAATACATGTGATCCTCTATAAGTCTCATCTGACTGAACTCAACAAGAACATTCTATAGAGTCTTTCTTAGAGTTCTTTCCAGCAAAATGACAAAGACGTGCAGACACTGGCTTATCTCTGGGCAATAATGATCACAGTGTTTTGGGATGCAGTGACTTGAGATTAAGGACCTATCTGAGACTCCAGTGTGGAGCTCACCTCTAACGGGACGGATCCACAACAGCACGATGGGAAAATCCACTTCAGTTCTCCATATCCCATGCTGTAAAGTGAGGTGTAGGTAATTCCTGAGGTTTCTTCCAGTTTCCGATAGTTGGTGATCCGTGAATTTGTTTCTAGGAGCTCTCATAAGGACCAATTATTGGGCCAAGAAAGATAAACTGTGACCTGAAGAGCCAGACCTGAAGGGCAGTGGGTGTGTGTCCTTTCCTGAGAGACGCGTCTCCTGGCTTTCGTTCAGAATTGGTGAGAAATATTTATGCATGGTAGGAAACTAAAGGAGTACAAATCAGAAGGTGCCGGTGGGCTGTGAGTTCTTGATTTGCATGATGGAGAGAAGCATGAAGGGCATTTTAAAACTGATTTCCTCTACTCACCTTCTTTGAATGACAAACGCTCATTGATTGATGTTGGAGATTTTACTGACTACAGGGGCAAGCAGAAGTTTCCAGTGGAATGTTACCTGCAGGGCCCTCCTCTGGAGCCTGACACTTCCCTTCTCATCTCAGAGTAATCCACATTATGATGGCACTGCAGCATGTAAGGGAGTTTTTCAACTCATTGCTTGCTAAACTGAAGCTATTTGATAAACGGGTACATATCACGCATTCACACAG
This sequence comes from Madoqua kirkii, assembly GCA_006408675.1. Taxonomy (NCBI): domain Eukaryota; kingdom Metazoa; phylum Chordata; class Mammalia; order Artiodactyla; family Bovidae; genus Madoqua; species Madoqua kirkii. Next base: position 8,861 of record SJYC01116393.1, read on the forward strand.
CAGTGTCTACTAATGCTATGAAGTCTGACAGAAGGCAATTGTAAAGCTTTTGCTTTTGCATTATACACACACACACACACACACACACACACACACACACACTTAGTTCTGGTCCATGTTACCTTGGGAAGTAGGCAGGATATCGCATCATATGCATTCCAACACAGGCTTGAAGCTACATTTCAGATTGGAGGCAAGTATGCAGAGTGTTCTAGGGTTCTAGGTGATGCAGTGGGAAAGAACCCATCTGCCAAAGCAGGAGATGCAGGTTCGATCCCTGGGTTGGGAAGATCCCCTGGAGAAGGAAATGGGAGCCCAACCAATCTTTTTGCCTGGAAAATTCCATGCACAGAGGAACCTGGTGGGCTATAGTCCATGGGGTCGCAAAGAGTCAGACATGACTGAGCACACACATGACGTTGTGTTTTAGTGGCAAATAAATAAGCAGATAAAATAATTATATATTTATTCATTCACTATATGCTATCACTATATGATTCACTATATAACATCATATGCACTTTGGAGTTAGAATCATTTTATTAGAAATTAATCTTGTGTACTTTTTAGAAATAGAATGGGTTTTAAGCCTAACATGGTTACCTCTCATAAACTAATGGTGAAATGAATGATGAGATCATTTATACTTTGCTGTTGCTTGGCTGCCATTCTTCAAAAAGTTCTAAAGATCATCAACTCAAAAAAATCACTGACAGTGTACAGGAGTTTTCATCTTCTGCTATCATATTCTTTTCTTACATTTTTGGTGTTTTGTTGTCAAATTTAACCTCCTCTAAGGAGGAATTGGGGGCAGGAGGAGAAGGGGACGACAGGATGAGATGGCTGATGGCATCACGGACTTGACGGACATGAGTTTGAGTGAACTCCGGAAGTTGGTGATGGACAGGGAGGCCTGGCGTGCTGCGATTCACGGGGTCGCAAAGAGTCAGACATGACTGAGCGACTAAACTGAACTGAACTGAACTGAATACCTTAGTGGGGCTCCCCTGGTGGCCCAGACAATAGAGAACCTGCCTGTAATGCAGGAGACCCAGGTTCAATCCCTGATTCAGGAAGAGCCGCTGGAGAAGGGAATGGCTCCCTACTCCAGTATTCTTGCCTGGAGAATCCCATGGACAGAGGAGCCTGGTGGGCTACAGTCCATGGGGTGGCAAAGAGTTGGACACGACTGAGTGCCTAACACTTTCACTTTCAGTACCTTAGTAAGAGAAAAATGCTTAGTCATTCTTGAGACAAATTGGATTAAATAAAAGACCGATGATATCTGACTTACTTGGTGTGAAAATCTCTAGGTCCGTTAATGCTGCTGCAGATGGCATTTCATTCATTTTCATGACTGAGCAATATTCCATTGCCTATGTGTACATCTTCTTTGTATATGCACCGTACTTCTCTATATAGGTACCATTCTTCCATCAGTGGACGTTTAGGTTGCTTCCATGTCTTGGTTACTGTAAACAGTGCTGCAGTGGACACAGGTGCATGTGTCTTTTCAAAGCATGGTTTGCTCCAGATATACGCCCAGGAGCAGGATTGCTGGATCAAATGGTAGGTCTGCTTTTAGTTTTTTAGAGAAAGACAAATGTCACTGGATGCCACTTATATGTGGTATCTTAAAAAAAAATGTGATACGGGTAAACTTATTTACGACATAGAAAGAGACTCAGAGACTAAGACAACAGGCTTATGGTTACCAAGGGAAAGGGTTGGGGAGAGGGGTAAATTAGAAGCTTGGGATTAACATGTAGACATCACTATATGTAAAATAGATAACAAGGACCAGCACAGCCAGGGAACTATACTCCATATTCTGTAGTAACCCACATGGAAAAAGAATCTGAAAAAGAATAGCTATATGAATAACTAAACCACTAGCTGTACACCTGAAACTACTACAGCATTGTAAATCAATTATATGCCAAAGTAAGGTTTAAAAAGCAGTTTTAAAAAGATTGGTGATAGACGTTCATAAATGACAGCTACTTGTCAGAATTGGTTGCAGGTCAGTTGCCGCACCCTGTCAATCAGAAGAATCCCCGTGAGCTGATCACGCCCTCTTTGAACCATCACTACCCCCTCCAGGTCAGTACACACAGCCTGGAGGGCATTTGCTCACTGTGTCCTCTTTGCCTGCAAAGCAAGGAAGCAATTCTTTTCACTTTCCGAGATTTAACTCAGTGTCGGGCTACAGAGGCCAGAGGCAGCAGCATTTTGGCATGCTTCATTTAAGATGCCATTGTTTCCTTTTCTCTTTCTTTACAATTTCTTGGCAATTATTTTTCTCCTTTGGAAGTGAGCTCCAGATCAAAATAAGATTATTTGCTTTGGCATACAGGACTTCAGCTGGAACAGATTTCGGGCTGGATAATGAAGTGTAACCTTATTGTCCTCTTTTGTGGGCCAAATACTTCTGTTTTCATGCTTATAAGAGACACAGAACTACTGAAAAGTTGAGTTTCATCGTTAACTTAAGTGTGGGTCCTTCCAGTCATCGTGTATTCGCAGATAATCAAATTCTAGTGGTGAGGAAAGCAGGCATTCTTATCAGTCAAAGACCCGTGAATCTTTCTGTGTAGGCTGCCCTGGTGGTTGAGACGGAAAAGAATCTGCCTGCAATGCAGGAAACCAGGATTCAGTCCCTGGGTCAGGGATGCCTTGGAGAAGGGAATGGTAACGCGCTCCTGTGGGTTCTGGAGAATTCCATGGACAAAGGAGCTTGGTAGGCTGTACAGCCCATGGGGTCCCAAAGAGTCAGGCACAACTGAGCGACTTTCACCTCCATACAGATTTGAGATAGTTCACAAGGCAATTATGATGATTCATTAAACACCAAACCAGATTTTAGAATGAAGGTTTATAATTGTTAACACAATTAAGGACTGATTTTGAATTTGAATCATAATGGTTTATTTAGGCTGAAATTAAAAGTACATTCATTAAACATAAGTCTTTATATGGTGGTTTTGAGGGAAACTGTGATTCCAGATATAAATTACTTCCTGGACCTTCCCTATAGAACTAAAATAAAAGAGGAAATGATATTTATTATATCTTTGCCATTGTTTCAGTCCCCTTTAAAGAATAGTTGCCTCCAGATGATTTTGAAAAACTGTCCACTCTCAAAATGGATCATAGCCTTTCTTGTTTCATATTTTTATTAATAATATTTGAGTTTTATCTGAAAATGTGATGTGTATAGATGGCTTACTTTCTCTGACAGAAAAGCAGTGCATGTTTATAAAATACATAGGAAATACAGAAACTTATAGAGAGGAAAATAGAAATCTCATCACGATGTAGTATAGTAGCTACTGTTAAAACATTTTCAGTTTTTGATTGTTGATTTTTTTACACAGTCATGTTCACATTAATATACAACTTTATAAGAAGATATTGTCATGTTGGTCTTTGACATATGTATTTCTCTAGAGACACAGACATAGAGAACAGTCGAATGGGCGCCATGCTGCTAAGCGGGGGATGAACTGGGAGACTGGGATTGGCGTAGAGACACCGCTGGGTCTAAAGCAGATGACCGGTGAGAACCTAGCGCGCAGCGCAGGAGACCCTGCTCAGTGCTCTGCGGTGACCGAAATAAATGGGAAGGAAATAAAAAACAGAGGGGATACGTGCATATGTGCAACTGATTCACTCTGCTGTACAGCAGAAACTGCCACAATACTGTGAAGCAACAATACTCAAATTTACAAAAAATAGATAAACAAAGGATATATTGCATAGCACAGGGAACGATAGCCATTATAATAACTTTCAATGGAGTATAATCTGTAAAAATACCAAATCCCAGGGCTCTACACCTGAATTTTGTACACTATTGTAAAGCAACTATACTTCAATAAAAAAAAAAAAAGTCTGATGTAAAAAACCCCCAGGAAACATATTATTTCTCCATCTACTGGAAATATCTTGAAAATATGATTTTAATTGATACATATCATTGTATACCTTTATTTCACCATTTTTTTTTACTTTTTAAATATTAGACTATTTACTCCTCACTTAAAAAATATTGTAAGCAGTACAGCAATCAATGTCTATTAAATCTTTTTTTCTGAACTTTACATTTTTTCTTTTCAGTGTGTTTCTGAAAATATAGAAATGGGCATAATCCTTCTAAGGTAAATTGGATTTTCAAAGGACTACGCTGATTCCCTCTCCTGTGAGTGCTATGCAATCAACTTTTGCCCGCTGCTCAGCTAGCTTGGAGACCTTTACTCCTTTCTAAGTTAAGAGGTCCTTGAATGGACTGAAAAATCTCCATATCAGCTTTGCTTTGTTCTCAGAATAGGGACAGTGAAGCCCCACGTGAGGCAAATGCTTCTTAACTTGGGTCCCCATTTCAATGCAAGGTTTTTTTCTAAATTCCACTCTTCACAGAGCAACCATTAAAAGAATCAAGTCATGTTATTCATTTGGTCAAAATCTCAGAGTAAATTCCTGGGTTGTAACAGCGACTCCCAAGACCTTACCCAGTCTTGCCCAGAACAAATTCATGAGCTGGGTGGTTTCCACTCTGGCGGAACTTGCCTTAGACACTGAGAGGGAGTATAGCTGCGCTCACCAAGTGCTGGCAGGTAGGGAGAAAACGGACAAGCGGATATCAACATGGTTAACGCGAGAAGATGAATTGGATTGGGAGAGAGCACAGAGGGTAACGGACTGAAGTGATGTGAGAGTTTCCCAAAACGATGCTATGAGTTGGTGTGAGCTATCTCAGCTTTGATTCAACGGGGAGTCGAGTTCCCAGAGCTGAGGTCTGCCCCAGGCATCATTAGCGTGGGTCTGGAAGCATCCCTGAGGAACACGGGCTGAATGGAGTAAGCCAACTCTAGCACCATTGGTCTGTGAAGCTGGGGAGGAGAGCTGGCTTGAGGAGGAGGCGCAGAAAACAGTCTTCAAGGCTCACGCCTCATTCCCTCTAAATAAAGGCATTGGAGGGGCTGTTCTAGAAAGAGTGAAGAAACAGGATATTATTGAGGAGTAAGAATTGTAGCAAATTAAATATAAGGATTGTGAAGAGAAGGAAGAAATCTATTTTTTAAATTTATTTTTAATTGGAGAATAATTACTTTACAATTTTGTGTTGGTTTCTGCCATACATCAACATGAATCAGCCACGGGTCTATATTTCCCCTTCCTCTTGAAGCTCCCATCCCTTCCCATCCACTGGATTTGCGTTCCCTGCTTCATGCAGCAAATTCCCGCTGACTATGTTACATATGGTTCCCTCTGTGTCCAAAAGTCTGTTCTTTGTCTGTGTCTCTGTTGCTGCCCTGCAGATAAGATCCTCAGTACCAGGAAAAGCTCTAAGAAGTGAAAAAGCAAGTTTCAGAAAAGTGTGCATGGTGCAATTTGATTTTAATTAAACATATATCAAACCTCTGCTCTATATGTAGAAGGACGTAAACACCAAGCCCTGACAATAGATTTCAGAAAGTTGAAACTGCCAACAATATGTGTTGATATTTCTGTCCTAGTTTTCGTTTTCTCAGCTATCATGTGTATTTCTGTGATCAGAGTAAATAAAATACAATTTAAAAAATTACCTGGAGCAAATCAGAGTGAATGTGATCGTGCCTCTCCAAGGATGGAGAATGTCATGGGTTTGTCACAGCGTTTGAAGAGGCAACGGATAAGCGCTTGATACTTCAACGGGGAGGTTCATCTTCTGACTTAGAGGTTTATGGATAAAGTTATTCTGTTGGATACAGCAGAGGCAAATACGATGATCTTTTAACAAATTTTAGTCCTTTAAAGAAGGGTTAGGACATCACTCAACTTTCTGGAATGTCAGCTTATTAGTTAAAATACAGGTTGTTGTGTGGTTTTGGGGGGGAGAGTTGTGTGTGTGCTTTTTTTTTTCTTTTTGTAATTAGAGTTTTATACTCAAAACTTGATTCCACCTGTGATTGGTTTTGTGACCATAAGTAAGTGACTCAATTTTTCTGAACTGTAGTCTTCTTATCTGTGAGATGGAGCTAGTAATACTCACCTATAGGTTTGTTGTAAGAATTGAGACAAGAATATAAGACTTTTCAGTACGATGCCTGGCATGTAAGCCCTCAACAAATTAAGCACATTAGTAGCTATTGCCATATGAGTAAACTGAAAATATTGTCAATATGTCAGTTCTTCATTAATTGTTTATTATTCTTTATTAATATTCATTAATATATTAATATAAATATAATTAATATAAATATAATAAATTATATTAATATTCACAGATATAATATTCTTCATTAATATTTTCAAAAATTTGACAAAGTATAAGTGGGATAAAGCTGTAACATTCAGACATCTATGCAATTTGTCAAAGAAAAACATTGATCTGTTAATATGTCATTCATCATTATTACTTGGAGTGAAAGAAATCTGGAATTTTAAAATTAACCCTTTTAATAATCTTTCTTTATCACATACTAAGTGTCATGGAATTTCTTTCTAAAGAATTTAAAATAAAACCAGAGACATTTTCAAATGTCTCATTTGTACTCAAGTGATTTTCTTCCAAACCAGAAGACACAATTTATAGTTTATCATCCAAGAGAAATTGTGAATATTTTAAAACTTTTCAGGGATATAATAGTGAAATGTTAAACTCCCAAGTCTTCAAATATTTTGAGGGCAAAAATGTGCTTTCCAGATGAGAAAAACAATTATAAAATAAAAGTCTCGGCAGTCTCTCATTATATCTGGCAATTAAACAAACATTGTGTTTCAGTTTTCCCATGCTCTATTTTCTTAATCCTTAAATTCTAATTTAAGGAAATTTTAAAATAGGATGCATTATATCAGAATTTGACAGCAGTGCATTCTGGAAAAGTGTGATGTTTTAGGCTGATAGCCATTTTATAAATTCAAAACAAAGGATATACTACCACGTATAACAGAGAGTGGGGAGCCTCTTCAGCACAGGGAGCTCAGCTCAGTGCTCTGTGATGACCTAGAGGGGGGGATGAAGGGGGAGGGAAAGTGAAAGTGAAGTCGCTCAGTCGTGTCTGACTCTGTGATCATATCGACTGTAGCCCACCAGGCTCCTCCGTCCATGGGACTCTCCAGGCAAGAACACTGGAGTGGGCTGCCATTTCCTTCTCCAGGGGACCTTCCCCACACAGGGATTGAAACTGGGTCTCCTGCATTGTAGGCAGACGCTTTACTGTCTGAGAAGTCAGGGAAGCTCAAAAGGGAGGTGATATATGTATAAATCTAGTTGCTTCACCTCACTGTACGGCAGAAACTAACACAATATTGTAAGCAACTATATCCCAATAAAACAAACAAAAACCAAGGATAGTATTGCAAAAAGTAGAAACTACAGAAATTACCTGGAGTCAGGGACTCCTTGGACAACAGTCATATCCCATGGTTACCTATCATTGCATGATGAACAACCGCAAACTTAAATGCCTTGCGCAGCAACCATTTGGCAAGCTCCCAATTCTGTGGGGCAAAAATTGGGACCAACCACAGCAAAAGTGGTTTATCCTTGTTCTATGTGATGTCTGCTGGGGCTGGAAGATCCAACTCTGCTCACATAGCCCGACCACCAGCCAAGGCAGCTTAAAGAGCTGGGACCTCTCCAAGGGAGTGGATGCATTTTATTATTATGATTGTAGCAGTGTGTTGCTGAAATCCAGCTTCTGTACTCAGGTGACGGATAAAATCTCAGAGACAGAGTTTTGGGTGAAGTCAACAGAAAGAGCTCTATTGTTTTGCAACAAAAAGGGTCACAGCTTATTGCCCTCAAGACTGTGTGTCCCCCTGGAGGGGATAGTGAGTAGTCTTATCGTGTTTAAGGAGCAGTGTGTGATCAGCCTGTGGATGTTCTTCTGATTGACTGGTGGTGAGGTAACGGGGAGTAAGCATCATCAGCCTTCTGGTTCCAGCCAGCCTGGGGTCCGCGTGCTTGTGGGCAGTATGCGTGCGCTTCTCCACCCGGTGGGGGTTTCAATATTTGCAAAGCAGCTCAGAGGCCGGGGCTCGGAATATTATCTATCGGCCTCAAGGAAAAACTAAAGGTCCTTGGCTGTTTTAATGACTCAAAGTACCTTTATTTTGTCCTGCTTGACTGTTTTCCTTTTTTCCTGTATTTCTTACTTCTCTGATTAAAGTTACTCTTTGACTAACGTTTTTCTATGCACAAAAGGCAGGGGAAGGCATAGGTGGGGACCTGTTCTGTGAAGGTCTCCTAGAGTCCGGCTCAGCTACAAGTGTGGGCTAGGTTACCCAGGTGAGAGAAATAACTCCCACACCCTACAAGCTCTTAGATGAGCTGAAGCTCTGCTCTAAGCTGTCATCCTTCTGGAACCCAGATGGAAGGAACAGGCACTCTGAGACACTGCTAGCTTTGCAGAAGAGGGAAAAGAGAAACTGACAGCGGTTCAGATGGCTCTTAAAATTTCACCTGGAAAATGCGCCTGTCACTTCCGCTCCCGTTTCATGGGCCAAAGCATTTTTCTTTGGCTTCCTTTATTCCCTTGGCCCAAAAGTTAGCATATTCTGCAGCCTCTTCCTTATTTTTCTTAGCACTTGTTTTTGCAGAGCAATCCACTCACATCTGTGTTGCAGAATGTGGGGATTAGTAACAAGATGCTGCATCTTGGGTATTTGTGTCCTAGGTTTCTTACCTTCTTTGTTGAGGGGGTTTTCTCACAATGTGCTGGCAGACATCATCTTTTATGAAAAACTGAAAAGTCTGAGGATTCTGCTAGATCTTTGGGGGCACAGGTGATGAGACCCAGTAGTATCAGTGAATCTGGGAATATTGCAAACCTGCTAGCAACAAGGTAAGGATATATAACCCTCTACAGAGAATAATACTGGATACATGGCATAATCACAGAACCCATCATATCAAGATATTGGTAACAGTACTTTACTCTTGGGTTTACTTTTTTCTGAACAAAGCAGATTGTAGAAACATTACCTTTCATAAGGATTGCTAGCATATGATTTTCTCAGGGTATTGTTCCAGATGCTCTTTAAAACCAGTCACTGAGATGTGGCTCCTTCCTTGAAAGAAGATGCTCACACATGATCACAGCAGAACAAGTCTATTAAACTAGAGCTTTGATGGATAGTAACACATTGGCACATTGCGACTAAAGGTAATCTTTTCATTAAAGTTAATAGAAAATAGATGTTCATCCAATTCAATAACATGGTTTGCATGGCAGCTGCTTCCTGAAATTCAGTTGTCATGAAGGGACAGGTCTGCAGCCAGGGGGGGCCAATTAGCATAAACAAGTTTGTTTAAAATTTGCTGCTCCTGCTTGTGCTCCTGCTCACTTGCTTCAGTCATGTCCAATGCTTTGTGACCCCATGGACTGCAGCCCGCCAGGCTACTCTGTCCATGGGATTTCCAAGCAACAATAGTGGAGTGGGTTGCCACTTCCTTCTCCAGGGAATCTTCCCAACACAAGCATTGATCCAGAGTCTCCTGCATTGGCAGGAAGAATATTTTATCACTGAGCTACCTGGGAAGCTCAGTTTTTCAGTTGCCTTTGTGTAGTTTTGATTTCTATGAATTCCTCTTTAGTTCCACTAAAGGCCTGAAGACATGCATGTCCATTGGTAGCTTCCAGAAGAATGAGGACTTCTGAAAAATGTTACATGCAATTGATGGAATTCCATGAGGCACCCTGTGCTCTGTTTTTAAATCCATGCCGTGGCCATAATGTTGGTATTTACCTACATAGGATATTTCTCTCCCATAGGTAAAAACTCAGACTGGCTTCAGAAAATATTTTCAAAGGATTAGCTGAAAAATGCTGCATGTGACCAGGAAACATGGGGGATCATTAGTAAATTTCATCCCTTGCAAGAGCAGATTCCATTCTTTTTCACTTTCTCCCTTTGGATCAAAAGCCACAGGCATGGAAAGTAAATGACCTCTTTTAATCATAGACGCCTGTCCCATCACTTCCTTCCCTTTGTGTTTTCAAAAAAAAAAAGGGAACAGCAGTTCCGCTGGCCAGAGTACCAGTTCTGCTCTGAAGTTGGTTGGCAGGTTAGTTTACAGATTAACAATTGGTGGACACATATTTATGGTTTGGAATCCCAGTACTCACTTTATAATAAAATGTGAGAGAGAGATGATAAAGTGTCACAATCCAGCACGGCATTCCCATGGCAACAGCATCACAATGAAAAGTTCCACTGGTGTAAAGGCAAGATGCTTTCCTCCTTGATGTAAAATGCTATGCTGATGGATGGGCAGGTTGGTCCTGAGGAATGGACCCAGGTCCCCAGAGCAGATAGATCTGTGTTCAAATCCCAGCTTAGCTTCACCACTTGTGAGTTTGATGAATTAGGAAGATTATTTGGCCTGAGTGATTATAAGAGTATAAACCTAACTACTGTCTTGGATTGAGTTTCCCTGAGAGCAGAGTCCAAGATAAGGACCTGGGTGCAAGTGTTTTCTTTGGCAGATAATCCCAGGAAGCAACAATGCGGCAGTGAGGTGATCGAATAATAAAGGAGGAGAAGGCAGCAGCCCACTGGTTCCATGGCCTCCTGAGAAGAGTGCAGATGCCTCCCAGAATCGCTCATCGGGAAGACGTGAGCCTGGAGCCTTTGTCCGCGGATGCTCAGTCCGCTTTGCTGAAGGTTGCCCCTGGAGTGTTGTCTCCTCACTCCAGGCTGCTCCTGCAGTGCTGCATAGAGCAGACTGTGACATCAGCGAGATGGGATGCAGAGTGTGCTGAGGTGGGAGATGGCCAAAGAGGTGACTCCGAGCTGGACCAGATGGCCACGGCAGCCGAGACTTAAATAGGAGCGAGCTCAGGGAGTGCTCCAATCAGCTATACCTATTTTGCCAGATTGGGTTAAGATTGGACTCGACAACTCCAAAGCATGTCAAATTGTAGTGGAGAAGAGTAGTCTCCCACTCTTCACAGAGACCATGGTCACTGGCCTCAGATTTCACTTGCTTATTCTTCTGCTGCCACTGTTCCACTCTTACCTTGTTATGGTGGAAAAAACAGCTTTGAGTCATAAATTGTACCACAGTAAAAAAAATTCAAAATGCATCATATACCTAAACATAAAACCTAAAACTACAAAATGCTAATAAAGAATATAGAAGAGAACCTTTGTGATCTGGGGTTAGGCATAGGCAACGTATGAATTCATTACAGAAAAAAATAGAACTTTATCAAATTTTAGAACTTGGCAGAAGTCACTACATTATAAATGAAAGGAGCTGGGGAGAAAATATTTGAAAATAAGATACTTATAAGGAACTTGTATCCAGAATATAAAGAGAACTCTCAAAACTCAATATAATAAGAAAAAAAAGGCTATAAAACAATAAGCAAAAGTTTTGAACAGATACTTTACCAAAGAAGATATATAGAAGGCAATGAAAATATACTCAGCATTATTTGTCCTCAGGGAAAAGCAGATTAAAACTACAAAGAGATGTCACTACACACCCACTTACAGTAAAAACTCTGAGCATACCAAGTGTTGGCAATGACATCAAGCATCTGGAATGCTCATACACTGCTGGGGAGAATGTAAAATGATACGACTTTGGAAAACAATCTGGCATTTTCTTAAGATGCATACCATGTGATCCAGCCATTTCTCTCTCACCCAAGAGAAATGAGATCATATGTTCATACAAAGTATTGAATATTAATGTTTAGAGTGTCTTTGCTTGCAATTGCCATAAGCTGAAATTCCCATCAATAGATGAACCAATAGTATATTATACTGTATCAATTCAGCCCTAAAAATAAGGAAAATTATTGATACAAAAGAGACAACATGAATTAATCTCAAAATAATTATACTGTGTTTTAAAAAGCCAGACAAGAGTGCATACTGCGTGAATCAATTTATATACATTTCTCTAAAATGCAAACTTATCTACAATGATAGAAAATGATAGATTAGTGGTTTCCTGGGAAGAAGGAGGGGGGAAAAATATGTATGAAAGAGTATAACGATATTGGGGGCTGATCGATCTGTTCACTATTTTGATCATGGTGACAGTTTTTATGGGTGTCTTCATATGTTGAAATTGGTCAAACTGTATAACCTAAGCATATGCAGTTTATTGTGTATGAATTAAAGCCATTAAAATAAAATGATGAAGTTTCCCCCTGATTTAAGCATGGAGGAATTTCTAGTACAGCCTCTTGTACCCAGGTATGGCAGTTCTCAAAATGTAGGTTGTAAATGGCAACCTACAAGCTGCTCACAAGCTGCTCACAAGCTCACAAGCTCATATTTACCACAGTCCCTCCAGATTTCTCATAAAAGGAATTTAGCCCCTGAATGTGTACACATGTTTATATTTTTGCATTTCCAATTACACTGGGATTAGTGCTTTAAAGGTCTTATCTTTATGGTCATTAATCCCAAGTCCAGATGGCACTGTGTCCGGAGAGAGATGAAATCTCATCCTCATCTGTCTTTAGAAAAATGGAAAAATGCTTCTACTCACAGATGTTCCATCTCACTGGCAAGAAACACACTCATCAGGAGGAAGCTCACCCTTAACGAGGAATCCTGCATCTAAAAAATAAGGCAAACACCCAACTTATGGCAGCTGTTTCATATAGCCCATGTCACAGCCACCACGGAGCTGAGTAGCCGTGGACTCACGCACTGGCCGCTGATACTGTCCCCCTGTTTCTCTGCCTCTGGCTTTCTAGATGCTAGGAAGCCCTCTCAGCTAGGGAATTAACAGGATTTACTGCCCTGTGGTCAACCCTCCATTAATGGAGCAAGAGAGTTAACAGAAAATGCTACCTACATTCAGTAGAATTTCAAACCGGAAAATCTAAGGCGCACACCATGGGAGGCGGAAACTGAGCAGGACCCTGTGGGGTTCCTGGGCATGTCCTCCGTTTCTGGATTACAGGAAACAGGCTTCCTTCAGCCTCCGTGGCCTTCCCTGGGCTCCAAGGGGCAGGCTCAAATCAGGGAAGGAAGGAACAGGGGAGAAGCAGAGTGGCCGGGCCCCGGTCGCCCTCAGCGGACACGCAGCAATATCTTCGAGCTGTTTATGTGTCAGTTGCTCAGTCGTATCCGACTCTTGCGACCCCATGGACTGTAGCCCACCAGGCTCCTCTGTCCAAGGGATTCTCTAGGCAAGAACACTGGAGAGGGTTGCCATTTCCTTCTCCAGGGGATCTTCCTGACCCAGGGATCGAACCCACATTTCCTGCATTGCAGGTGACTTCTTTACTGTCTGAGCCACCAGGGAAGTCCCCTCAGTTTTCAGATATTACAAAAATTCCATTGTCGTTAGGGAGGAAACTGAGGCACATTGAGAGCTTCTCAGCAGAACAAAAACTGCCACCAGGCGGTGCCGTTAACTGTGTGCTGCCCACCAGCAGGTAGACCCAGCCCGGCAGGAGCCAGAAGGCTGACGATACTGACGTCTGATCACCTCACCACCTACCTGTCAGAGGGCTGTCCACGAGCTGATCATCCTCTTTGAACCCTTTCTATACGACCCACTACCTCCTCCAGGGCAGGACATTAGCCTGCTGAGGCCCCCTGTGCTTGGCAAAGCAGTGAAGCTATTTCCTCCTACTTCACCCAAAACTCTGTCTCTGAGCTTGACCTCGGGGTTGGGGTACAGAGCCTGGACTTGGCTTCAGCGCTTCAGAGGTACCCTGGCGAGACCGAACCCCAGGGCACGGGGCTAGACAAGCTCGTTACACGCGCCGATGGCCTTTGGTAACTTCTCTGTCTCCCTCTTCCCAGCTCTTCGTTCTTGCTTCCAGGAACCACCTCCCAGATGAACTTCGACACACCTCAGTCCTCATCGCAGGTTCCAGGTCTCATCTTCATCACATCAGAGGCTGCACCTTCACACCATGAACAAGTTCAACACTGAGGTCATGGTCGGCCTGTAAGACAAGTTGAGCCCCGGGCAGGAGTGGAGTGGAGTGGAGTGGAGGGCATTTTCAAAACCTAATGCCTAAGAGAAATTTTGACATTTTTTTTTCTTTTAACTTAATCCTTAGTGACTAAAATTTTGACCTTCTAGTCACAGTTAAATAAAAAGCTACTTGAGCAAGGGGGATGGGGAATAAATGTTTGTATTTAAAATCAGAATAAAAGAAACTCCAACCAGAGAGGGCCCTTTTGATGACACAGATACACAGGAAAACATTATCTGCTTAAAAATTGCATGCCAGTGGTCCAGCCTGGCATGTTGACATCAGGATTCTCACTACAAACTACTAGGTCTGTTTCTGCCTCATATACTGACTTTATTTTGCTTAAAAGATACTTGCTATCATTGGATACAACTGTGGATGGAATTAGCACACAGGAAGATTATTTATTACTAATACGCTCAAAGCATAATTATACCAAAGCACATTATAACCAAATTGCTGAAATAAACGATAAAGAGAAAATCTTAAATGCACACCAATGAGAGAAAGAGCATATTATATACAAAGGGAAAAAAGATAAAAATAAACGCTTACTTTTCATCATAAATAATGCAAGAGCCAAGATAATGAAACCACCTCTTTACTCTGTTTAAAGAAAGGGAAAAAAAAATCTGTCATGCTAGGATTCTGTGTTAAGGGAAAATATACTTCAAAAATAAAGCCAAAATAAATATTTTTTTAGGTCAAAGTAATTCATCAGTAAACCTTCACTAAAAGAAATACTAAAAGATGTTTGGCTGATGATAAAATGTATTAGATAGAAACTCTAATCAATAAAAGGATATGATAAAATAGCAAATATGTGGTTAAACCCAAAGATGATGACCTAATTGTTACTATCTTCAAGATATTTGGTTATAAGTTATGAATGATCCCGATCATTTTTGTAGATCCTAGTAGTTTTTATCCACTCAAATCTTCAATAAATTGAATTTCTCCTTAAAAAAAAAAATTAGTTAAGTCAAAAACAGTGGCAATTAATAACAACATGTTGTTGTTGAGTTGCTAAGTTCTTTTTGACTCTTTTTGACCCCATGAACTGTAGCCCTCTAGGCTCCTCTCTCCATGGAATTTCCCAACCAAGAATACTGGAGTGGATTGCCATTTCTTTCTCCAGGGCACCTTCCCAATCCAGGGATTGAACCTACATCTCCTGCTTTGACAGGTGGATTCTTTATCACTGAGCAGCCAGCAGGGAAGCCCAATAGCAACATGCTGTGGGATTATAGTGTGTATATGAGTAAAACTATGAAAACTATTAAACAAAGTTATTGGAGAGATGACAGGATTGGGTTCACTGAGGTATGGGTCTCATAGTGAGATAGCACACTATTATATGTAGTTAGCTCTATTAGCAAAAGAAATGCATTCGACCTTTTAAACTCCTAGCAACAATTAAATCATTTTTTAAAATGACATGTAGCTAATAAACCAACAGAAAGGGACTACTAAATATAAGCATTAATTCAAAAGAATGCAAGACTGGGAAGAAACAGATGGAACAAACAGAAAATGTAGTAAAATGCTGGGTGTAAACTCAACTTTTGACCCTTTAATCTACATTTGAATGTAGATAACAGTACAGTCACCTAACAGTTCAGATAAAACCAGAGATTATCAGACTAAGCTAAAAAGCAAAACTCAGCTGTATATTTTCTATATAAAATGTATTTAAAATATACTCATTCACACTGGTAAAAATTGAGAATAGGAAGCATATATTATACAAAACACAAATTATAAGAGTGGCAATATTAGTGCCAGGGACAGTAGCTCCTCAACAAGGAAAATTATCAAAAGGCAAGAGAAACATTTTGCAATAATATCTAGCTTGGTTGATAGAATTGTATTGAAGGTAACTTCTTATTTTTGATAAAGGCATCACAAATGTAAGATGTCAACTTTATAGGAACACCAAGTAAAACTTTGTGTAATCTTTGAAACTCTTCTGTAAATCTAAAATTACTATTTTTTAAATTTAAAGGCATCCTGATTGAAAAGGATGATGATAAACAGTCTTTATACACTGATAAGGTGGCTCAGGTGGTAAAAATCTGCCTGCCATGCAGGAGACCCAGGTTCAGTCCCTGGGTTGGGAAGATCCCCTGGAGAAGGCAATGGCAGCCCACTGCAGTATTCTTGCCTGGAGAATTCCAAGCACAGAGGAGCCTGGTGGGCTACGGTCCATGGGGTCACAAAGAGTCGGACACGACTTAGTGACTAACACTTTCACTTTCAACATAATTAATTCTGAAGAAAATCTCAAAGAATATACAAAAATGTTCTTAGACCCAATGGATAAATTTAGCAAATTGCAGGATCAAAGATCAACATACTAAAACAAAGATCAGTATACTATATATTTAATATACACTGGTGATGAACAATCTGGAGCTGAAGTTTGATAATACCATTTGCAATGCCATCACTATATAAAATAGGGATAAGTGTGATATAAAATATGTAAGACCCATACACAGAAAGCTACAAATATTGCTGCAAGAAAATAAAGAAGATGGATTAAGCAAATGGAGAGACGACTGAGCGACTTCACCTTCACCTTCACCTTCACTGAAGACTGGAAGACTTAACATGTGTAAGGCGTCATTTCCCCTCAAATTTATCTCTCCATTCAGTGTTATACCAAATCAAATCCAAACATGTGTGCTCAGTTATTCAGTCACCCATAGACACTTAATAGGAACTGGCAAGCTGATTCAAATCGTTGCTTGAAAATGCAAAGGACCTGCTGCTGCTGCTGCTGCTAAGTCACTTCAGTCATGTCCGACTCTGTGCGACCCATAGACGGCAGCCCACCAGGCTCCCCCGTCCCTGGGATTCTCCAGGCAAGAGCACTGGAGTGGGTTGCTATTTCCTTCTTCAATGCATGAAAGTGAAAAGTGAACGTGAAGTCGCTCAGTTGTGTCTGACTCTTGGCGACCCCATGGACTACAGCCTACCAGGCTCCTCCATCCATGGAATTTTCCAGGCAAGAGTACTGAAGTCGGTTGCCAGGACCTAGAGTAGCTAAAAACAACTTTGAAAAAATATGACAAATTTAGAAAGGTTGTACTACATGATTTCAAGACAGTATGATACTGGCATAAATTTAGACAAATAGATCAGTGGAACGAAATACAGGGTCCTGACGTAGACTTGTGCATATAGGATATACTGATTTTTGACAAAGGTGCAAAGGCAATACAGCGGGGAGAGGATATATTCTTCGATAAAAGGACCTGAAAATTTTAACATTCAAAAATGCAAAACAAAATTGATGTCCAAAAAAAAAAGCGCCTTGATTTCTATTTTAAACCATACACAAAAATAACTCAAGGAGGTGATAGACTAAAAGTTAGACTAAACGTAAAACCTAAAACTATAGAACAAATAAAAGAAACACTGAAAAAATTCCCTGTGACTTTAGGTTAGGCAAAGATTCCTTATATGCACCAACATCACAATCCATAAAAGAAATGTATGAACTGGATTTCATTCAAAATAAGGATTCTCTCTCTGGATGTCATTCTTAAGAATGAAAAGGTATGTTTCTACAAATCATATATCTATTAGAGAAACTTTAAGCAGAATATAGAATGGACTGTCTAAATAATAACAAAACAAGACAGTCCAAAAATGGGCAAAAGATTTAAAGATATACAGATGGCAAAAAAGTCAGACAGAATGGTTCACGATCACTGGTGATTAGCGTGTATCTGGGCTCAGTGCTCAGCTGTGTCTGATTCTTTGCAACCCCATGGGCTGTAGCCCACCAGGCGATTTCCCGGGCAAGAATACTGGAGTGGGTTGCCATTTCCTTCTCCAAGGAACCTTTCCTATCTAGGGGTTGAATCCCTGTCTCCGGCCTTGTAGGCAGATTGTTTGCCACTGAGCCACCTGGGAAGGCCCAATGCAGGACATCTGAGCTCAGTTCTTGTATTACATTCCCTGAAGTGGGAAATAAAAGAAGTATATAAGCTGAAAAAGAAAAAACTAGACAGATTAGTGTTTTGATGGCTTCACCGCTAACACTATTTTTGAAAAGAATAAATTCTTCTGGGAAAGATAGCATCAGAGCTTCTGGATTCACATATTGGACTGTGCTCTTGCGTTTCCATAATATTGCAGTTGGATCCTCTTCCAAATAAAAGGCGCTAAGTGCCTATTTGTGTGGAGCAGACTCTGAACAGAGAGCGTGTTGGGTACTGCACACAATTACCTCCATCCACTAGGGAGTTACTGTTTCGGAGAACAAGTACAAAGTCAAAACTGAACAGCTTTGTCAAAAAGAAAAAAAAAAGATACCCGACACTGGATACATGGCAGCGACTTATCGTTTCCCTGGTGCCGATAGGTCAATGTGGGGCATTATTTCTGAGACAGATTCACTGGTTTTTGACAGAATCGTGTGTTTTTGGTTAGAGAGCTTGCCTTCATTTTAACATTTTTGCTTAGGCTTTAGCTAGATGTGAAAATAGGCTTTCCAATCAGCTTTGTATTCTCCATGAATACTGACAGCAGAAGCTGATAAACCTGAGGCAAACCCAAGGATTTTCAGGAAATCTGTAGGCCTCAGATGAAGCACCTAGAGAGCTGGGACAATATACTCGGAAACCTAGCTCATTTCCTGGCCCACGATGAAGAAAAGAGAGGGAGGGAGGAAAGGAGAGAAGAAGGAAGGAAGGAAGAGATAAGGAAAGGTATTCATGCTTCAAAACAGTAGACTTCCCCTTGGGAGAGATATATATATGGAAAGGACAAATTCTTCTGGGAATTATATATATATGTAGGTGGCTTACCACGGGTATTAGTTATCTATTGCTCCTTAAAAACGGACCCCCTAGTTTAGCAGCTTAAAACAACATTTCTTGTCTCATATAGTTTCTGTGGAGCAGAACTTCCAAAGTGGCATAGCTGAGCTGGCTGGCTGTCCCATGGTTGAAAACCAGCAGGACCCTGTGGGGCTATTGGGCAAGAAAGCTTTTCTACGTCCCCCGTTTCTTTCAGCAGTTATTTTGTTTTATTTTATTGGCTGTGCCAGGTCTTAGCTGCAGTGTATAGGATCTTTGATCTTCACTGTGGCAAGTGAAGTCTTTAGTTGCGGCATGTGGTGCCTGCTTCCCTGACCAGAGATCAGACCCAGACCCCCTTCATTGGGAGTGTGGAGTCTTAACCACTGGACCGCCAGGGAAGGCCTGCCCCATTTCTTGGTTATAGAAAACAGGCTTCATCC
Organism: Madoqua kirkii; assembly: GCA_006408675.1. Lineage (NCBI taxonomy): Eukaryota > Metazoa > Chordata > Mammalia > Artiodactyla > Bovidae > Madoqua > Madoqua kirkii. Next base: position 28,064 of record SJYC01116393.1, read on the forward strand.
GGCCTCCATGGCCTTTCCTGAGCTCCAAAGGGCAGGTTCAGACTCCTGCTAATCAGGGAAGGGAGGAAACGCAGAGACAAGGGAGCAGGGAAGAAAGAACGGTGCAGCCTTGGGGCAGGGCCTCGGCTCCCCCTCGAGGGACACACACAACACTGTCTTTGAGCTGTTTTGCAGACATGGAAACCCCCATCAGGGGGAGACGTTTTACCTGTTTGCTGCCCACAACCATGGAAATCAGTTGGAATCAGAAGGTTGGTGATGCTGACTCGTAATTACCTCATCATCAACCAATCAGATGAATAGTCAGTACTGAATATTCATTGGATGGACTGATGCTGAAGCTGAAGTTCCAATACTTTGACCACGATGTGGAGAGCTGACTCATCTGAAAAGACCCTGTTGCTGGGAAAGATTGAAGGCAGGAGGAGAAGGGGATTACAGAGGATGAGATGGTTGGATGACATTACCAACTCAATGGACATGAGTTTGAGCAAGCTCCAGGAGTTGGTGATGGACAGAGAGTCCTGGTGTGCTGTACAGTTCTTGGGGTCGTGAAGAGTCAGACATGACTGAGCGACTGAACTGAATTGAGCCAATCAGAAGAATGTGTGTGAGCTGATCAAGCCCTGCTCCTTGAACACTGTGGCTCCTCACAGCACCCTCCAAGGCAGTTGTGAGGGCATTCGCCCACTGTGGCCCTCTTGGCCTGACAAAGAGGTAAGCCTATTTTCTACTTCACCCAGAGCTTTGTCTCTGAGATTTACCTTGGTGTTGGGATACAGAGGCCTTATTTGGCTTCAGGGTCTCTTATCAAATATTGTAGTCAAGATGTCAGCCAGAACTGCTCAGAGGAAAGCTCTGGCTGGTACTGGAGGATCCACTCCCCAAGAAGCTCCCTCCTCGCAGAAATGTAAACGCCTCTGGCTCTTGGTAAAGGCCACGGTTCCTTAGCAAACAGGTCACCCGTTCAGCTGCTCAACTGCACGTGTTCCTCCCGTGACATCGTATCTGATTTCCTAAGCGTGTGTTGTCTCCAAGAACAAGATGGAAACAACAGTGATTTCTGTGACCTAATCTCATAAGTGATACCGCATCCTTTCTGCAGGATCTTCTCGGAGTCACAGGCCAGCTCTGTTCAGTGGAACAGCCTAAGTAAGGGCGTAAAACAGCAGAAGAGGGGGTCACTGGGGACCATGTTGGAGTCTGGCTACCGCACCACGCTTTCAGTTCTTTGGAGCATTCCGCTAGCCATGGTAGCATTGCCTGTGAGTACCGCTTGAGCTTTGCAGAAAGCACCAAGCTCATGATCACCATGGTCTTAGCCCTCGGTTTTCCTGTCTGTCAATCACAGCTTCTTTTGGTAAGTGACTAACAAAGGAGCCTATACATGTGTATTTGAAGCATAAGGAATCTGCATAGCTGAACTGGCCCTATTCCATCTAGACCTCCTCCAGTCCCTTTTACCATTCATGGTTTCCTTTTCCACTTTCAGGTTTTGGTTTTTAGGGTTTATTTCGCCTTTGGCTGCCGGTACCTGCTCCTCTCTTTGAATGACTAATTCTTGTGCTGGAAGTCTGTGAGAAGCCCTGTTAGGAGCCCTGAGCCCGGGTTACTGAGCCTCCCCAGTCACTGTGTATAGTTCAAATGAAAACAATTCTAACATGGAAGGAAGGTTGATAAAATTGTGCTATCTGCCATGATCACAGTTTCAATGCTTTTTCTCTTAAAATCTTTTTCTTTTTTAAAGTATCCTTACTACTCTAAGCCCCCCTGGGTGTTCTTGAGTGATTCAACATAGATCAATCTCATAAAGTTGAGTGTGGCAATCAGCATCAAAATCAATGAACACAGTGAATAAATAGGGCAGCCGCAGAAGGCAGATGCATGGAAAGCAAGGGCACGGTCTCCAGACTTCCCTGGTAATCCAGTGGTTAATCTGCCTTGCAATGCAGGGGGCCCAGGTTCGATCCTTGGTCATGGAACTAAGATTCCACATGCTGAGCAACTAAGCTTGTGCTTTGTGACTACTGAGCCTGAGCCACAAACTAGAGAGTCTGTGCGCTGCAAGAAAGATGCCTCGTGCCACAGCTAAGACCCAAAGCAAATAAAATTTTTTTTTAAAGAATGCAGTTTCTATGCAAGGATCACTGAAGCTTTCTACAGCCAATGCCTACTCCCAAATCTTGTCAGAGGTCTCTATTCCCATGCAACCCAAGAGCTTGCATCACCAACTCTGTGGCTGAAAGCTTTATTTGGCCAAAGAAATTTACTCAGCCTGAATCATGTCCTGTGGAGTTAATCCCCTAGAAGCAATCTTTAGCCACCTAGGAAAGTAATGAGAATAAGTACTGTCCAGTGGGGGTCGAGGGGACAGCTCCAAGGCAACCCCACAAGGTCTTTGAGAGCCTTCCAAGGGGACTGAAGCTCAATTGACCACAGAGGCCTCCCCCCTTCTTTGACTTACTCCTCTTCTTCCCTTCTGGTGGCCCTAAGGGTCAACTCCAAAATGAACTAATTACAGTCAGAACGTTGTCTCAGGATGCTGTGGAAATCCAGCCAAAGCCAGACCAAGGGAAGGCCATGGTCTGGCCATTGCAAAGCCTCCCAGGGTACCACTTTCCAAATGAATCGATAAACACAGACTGGGATTCAACCAAAGAGACAGAGAAAGTAGACATCTTCAATTCATTGGCAGGATCAGTGTTTGGTGTTAAACATCTTTTACCTAGGTACACGTGACTATATTGAGTCTATATTCAATGCTGCATAAGGAATCTGCATAGCTGACACTGGCCCTATTCCATCTAGACCTCCTCCAGTCCCTTTTACCATTCATGGTTTCCTTTTCCACTTTCAGGTTTTGGTTTTTAGGGTTTATTTCGCCTTTGGCTGCCGGTACCTGCTCCTCTCTTTGAATGACTAATTCTTGTGCTGGAAGTCTGTGAGAAGCCCTGTTAGGAGCCCTGAGCCCGGGTTACTGAGCCTCCCCAGTCACTGTGTATAGTTCAAATGAAAACAATTCTAACATGGAAGGAAGGTTGATAAAATTGTGCTATCTGCCATGATCACAGTTTCAATGCTTTTTCTCTTAAAATCTTTTTCTTTTTTAAAGTATCCTTACTACTCTAAGCCCCCCTGGGTGTTCTTGAGTGATTCAACATAGATCAATCTCATAAAGTTGAGTGTGGCAATCAGCATCAAAATCAATGAACACAGTGAATAAATAGGGCAGCCGCAGAAGGCAGATGCATGGAAAGCAAGGGCACGGTCTCCAGACTTCCCTGGTAATCCAGTGGTTAATCTGCCTTGCAATGCAGGGGGCCCAGGTTCGATCCTTGGTCATGGAACTAAGATTCCACATGCTGAGCAACTAAGCTTGTGCTTTGTGACTACTGAGCCTGAGCCACAAACTAGAGAGTCTGTGCGCTGCAAGAAAGATGCCTCGTGCCACAGCTAAGACCCAAAGCAAATAAAATTTTTTTTTAAAGAATGCAGTTTCTATGCAAGGATCACTGAAGCTTTCTACAGCCAATGCCTACTCCCAAATCTTGTCAGAGGTCTCTATTCCCATGCAACCCAAGAGCTTGCATCACCAACTCTGTGGCTGAAAGCTTTATTTGGCCAAAGAAATTTACTCAGCCTGAATCATGTCCTGTGGAGTTAATCCCCTAGAAGCAATCTTTAGCCACCTAGGAAAGTAATGAGAATAAGTACTGTCCAGTGGGGGTCGAGGGGACAGCTCCAAGGCAACCCCACAAGGTCTTTGAGAGCCTTCCAAGGGGACTGAAGCTCAATTGACCACAGAGGCCTCCCCCCTTCTTTGACTTACTCCTCTTCTTCCCTTCTGGTGGCCCTAAGGGTCAACTCCAAAATGAACTAATTACAGTCAGAACGTTGTCTCAGGATGCTGTGGAAATCCAGCCAAAGCCAGACCAAGGGAAGGCCATGGTCTGGCCATTGCAAAGCCTCCCAGGGTACCACTTTCCAAATGAATCGATAAACACAGACTGGGATTCAACCAAAGAGACAGAGAAAGTAGACATCTTCAATTCATTGGCAGGATCAGTGTTTGGTGTTAAACATCTTTTACCTAGGTACACGTGACTATATTGAGTCTATATTCAATGCCAAAAATTCAGTGAATAACTATAGTGCTCTCAGTGAAAGTGAAATTTGTATCTTGTTGCCAATTTTTACTCCTAGAGAACAACCTTCTTTCCAAATATTGAGTGGACCACCCCCCCCCCAACACACACACACATATTGCCCACAAGCAATTTTTTAAACTTTTAAAAATATCTCACTCTTTTCTAAAAATAACTTAAGATAACTCACAATATTGCATAAAATGCCACAAGAGAATGTAAATCAGGAAAAGCGAGGGGAAAGGTAGGTAAACTTTAGGAAAGTACCCCAAAATGAAGCTAGGAATAATGCTAGAATCAATACAACAGGCCATTTTAACTCTCAGCTTTTTTAATACTGAAAAGGGATGAAAGCAACACATATGAAGCCACCAGTGGGAATTCCAGTATCCACAGTTCCTGGATCCTGACTGCGCTCTGTCTTGGACACAGGCCTCTTGCTGGCCCACACAGGCTCACTCAGGAGGCTCCATCAGATGAAAGGGCGCACAGTTCAAAGAGCTTACAAGCCTTCCTGCCCCCTGGGGTCAGGGCCGCAATAGGAAAAGGCGGAGTTCTCTCTCTTCCTCCGGTCCTCTCCTGCCAACAAGAAACAGGAGCCACAGGAGCAGCAGGAGAATAAACAGACTTAGTGCTGTCTGCAGACAGCTGCTGGAGCTCTCCGTCATCTGAAAAGAAGCGAGCTGAAAATATGAATGGCTTTGCTGCCATTCAAACTAACGCAGAGGCTGCCCCCTCCTCCCTTCTCCACTCCTTTCCCCATTTATTTTCTTGGTGACAATTTCCAGAGCTTTTCTCTTTGATTTTCTTATAATGAAATTCATGAAGGGCCGAACAGAGAGATTTTCGAGGAGAATTATAAGCTTGACAGACGATGGCTGTTTAGGCTATTTTAATTAAGTCCTAAATGCTTCAAGAGAACACAGGACATCAACCACCACCACAAAGAGACACGGGAAGGGTGTCAGCTTTAGTGCCCGAGAAACAGATAAAATGGACTAACGCCATCCTGCCCAGCCCTTCTGTCCTTTATTCCTCAGGCTGTGCTCATCTTGGGTCCATCCTGGTCTGTTGTTGTTGCCCTGTGACCCAAGGCAGAGCTGTCTAAGGAGCAGCTCCGATTCTGTTCTCATCCCTGGGATCTGAGGTCTTTGCAGGCTGATAGGCATCTCTGGCTTTCCTTTGTTGGAGCAGATAACTGCATTTCTGAGATGCAGGGAAATCTGACTTTGCAGGCTACACTGAAAGCTTCCCGGGCCCCTCTGATTTACCCCATCAAATTTAACCATTGTTTTGCTGAAGAAGCCGTTATGAAAACCATGTTCCCTTTCTGAAATTAAAAAGTAAAAGAAGGAATTGGATTTTATTCTCAGTGAACTTGCTACATCTTTGTAATTATGGTACAGCCAGTACCAATCACAGAAGACTAGTCTGAAAATTAAAAGAAAAAAAGGAAAGTGCTACGTGTCCTGTCTGAAATATAGTTAAGTACCCAGTAATGTTTAATAGCAGTTTCTTAGTTTTTATTTATCTATTTTTAGGCCACTCCACGCAGCATGAAAGTTAGTCACTCAGTTGGGTCCCACTCTGTGATCCCATGGACTGCAGCCCACCAGGCTCCTCTGTCCATGGGATTCTCCAGGCAAGGATACTAGAGTTGGTGATCATTCCCTTCTCCAGGGGATCTAGCTGACCCAGGGATGGAACTGGAGTCTCCTGCACTGCAGGCAAATTCCTTACCATGAGCCACCCGGGAAGCCACGCAGCACGTGGGATCTTAACACCCCAACCAGGGATCAGAACCTTTCCCCTGTGCTTTGAAAGCACAGTCTTAACCACTGGGCCACCATGGAAGTCCCTAACGTTTTCTTGGTTTTTAAATGAAAATATGGGCTTCTGACACGACTCAGCCGCTAAGCCACATATTCTGGGTCATGTATTCTAACAGACACTTTCTTTTGGTACAATTATCTTTCACCCTCACAAGAGCCCTGAAAAACTTGTCTTTTTTCTGTTTATCATGTCGTAGGAAAAGAGCAAATCAGCCAAGACGCCGGGGTTGCGCTCTCTCCCCGCGGCCTCTGCCTCTCGCCTGGCACTTTGCGAACGATGATTACGATGATTACGTAGCAGCGGAGCGCGCAGGTAGCGCTGCGCATGCGCCTCACATGGTACTCGCGTGGCCCGGGCTGCGTTTGCTCTGTAGGTGTACACCGGCTACACCCGGAAAACCCCGGAAGGCTGTGTGCCCTTACGGTGTGTTACGTTATGTCTGCTGCTACGGCTCCTGTGCCAGCCAGGAGAGAATAAACACGTCTGCAGTTCCTAGGGCTCCTTGCATCTTCTTCCGGCCTCTTAGCTCCTGCCTTGCCTACCACTGGTTCCGGGAACAGCGTGCACCGTGAGACACAGCAAGACAAGGGGCTCTGTGAGCAGGCACAGGGACACAAGTGTAATGAGTGCTCTTTGCAGAAAACTTTAAAAAAGAAGAAATGATGGATAGCAGTGACTTATTGTCTCATCACTTAGAATTAAGCACAATCTTTTAGGTATGATTTGTTCTGATGATCGCCCTTGTGCATAAAGTATACGGTGAAAGTGAAGTCACTCAGTCGTGTTCGACTCTTTGTGACCCCATGGACTGTAGCCTACCAGGCTCCCCAGTCCACGGAATTTTCGAGGCAAGAGTACTGGAGTGGGTTGCCATTTCCTTCTCCAGGGGATCTTCCCAACCCAGGGATCCAACCTGGGTCTCCCGTACTGTAGGCAGACGCTTTACCGTCTAAGCCACCAGGGAAGCCCTGGAAAATATACGGTACTTCACAAAATTGGACTCATATTGCAGATAAACATGGCTTCCTGTGTTCACTTAACTCTATAGCATGAGTCTTTCCCCGGGACCGTGCATAGTTTTGAATAGCATCGGTTATTGTCTAAGACATCAGAAGATGCATAATAATTTATGATACTTAATATTCTGCCAGGTAGCTGTTGCTGTCCCACTTTGCAGCTGGGAAAATTGATGACAGGACAGCTGAGCCATGTGCAGACCCAGGCTAATTATTATTTTGTACAATTTCCTGTTGAATGCCATCACACATACATCCTCTGTTAACCATTCCTGGATTGCTCCATATTTTACAGCCTAAAATAAAAAGGAGCTATGGAGAAAAAATATTAATTGGTTAATTAAAAATTAAATAAATGCTTAAAATCCTTAGAACTACTAAGTTTCAAAGTCTTTCCCATGAATTGAATGAATTAGTAATAGTTTGAATAACACTGCATTTAACCTTCTCTGCCAAAAAAGTTGAATAAAATATGAAAAATGAAAGGTCACAGTTTTCAAAGGTGTCTCTCCTTGTTATGTATACATTTCCTTTTCTGTCTGACAAAATGTCTGGTTAGAGCTAATTGGTCAACATCAGGAAAGTGTATAGATGGCATTTCATTCTGAATGGAAGATTCTGAACTGATTGCATGAAGCGGAGTTGCTCTGGGTGAAAGGCTGAGATTCCAGTCTCAATAAAACCATGTAGGATGCAGCTCCCTGCTACAGCTCCCTCTGTTGAGGCTGCCCGAGAGCCTGAGGCTCTTGGCTCCGTTTTTCTTGGGTTTTCTGACTTAGACAATCCATCACCCCCATCACTACGCTCTTCTTTAGATGTTTTCTTAATCCGAATCTCAAGCTCTCTTTCATTCAGACTCCAACCTCTTCTCTTCAACTACCAACTGGGAGTTTTTATTTAGATAGCCTAGAATGCCTTCGAACTCAAGGCTTTAGAAGCAACCGTTGGTGTATCTTTCCAACATCACTGTCTATGTCTACACCTTCCCTTGCCTGGAAATGGTACATCTTTCTCTGACTCATTCTTCAATGTTCTCCATCCCCAAAGACTGATTTTTATGCTTTTCCCCATCCAGTCTAGAGACTGTCACACTGAGTGAAGTAAGGCAGACAGAGAAAGACAAATATCATATGATATTGCTTATATATGAAATCTTAAAAAAAATGGGACAGACTAATTTATTTACAAAGCAGAAGCAGATTAACAGATCTCTAAATCAAATTTATGGCCACCAAGTGGGATGTGGGGAAAGTGATAAATTGGAAGATTGGGATTGACATACTCACTTCAGTTCAGTCGTTCAGTCATTCAGTCATGTCTGACTCTTTGCAACCCCATGAACTGCAGCACGCCAGGACTCCTTGGCCATCACCAACTCCCGGAGTCCACACAAACCCATGTCTATTAAGTCAGGGGTGCCATCCACCCATTTCATCCTCTGTCGTCCCCTTCTCCTCCTGCTTTCAATCTTTCCCAGTATCAGGGTCTTTTCCAATGAGTCAACTCTCACATAAGGTGGCCAAAGTACTGGAGTTTCAGCTTTAGCATCAGTCCTTCCAAGGAACACCCAGGACTGATCTCCTTTAGGAAGGACTGGTTGGATCTCCTTGCTATCCAAGGGATTCTCAAGAGTCTTCTCCAACACCACAGTTCAGAAGCATCAACTCTTCTGTGCTCAGCTTTCTTTATAGTCCAACTCTCACATCCATACATGACCACTGGAAAAACCATAGCCTTGACTAGACAGACCTTTGTTGGCAAAATAATGTTTCTGCTTTTTAATATGCTGTCTAGATTGGTCACAACTTTCCTTCCAAGGAGTAAGTGTCTTTTAATTTCCTGGCTGCAGTCACCATCTGCAGTGATTTTGGAGCCCAGAAAAATAAACTCAGCCACTGTTTCCACTGTTTCCCCATCTATTTGCCATGAAGTGATGGGACTGGATGCCATGGTCTTTATTTTCTGAATGTTAAGCTTAAGCCAACTTTTTACACACTACTATATATAAAATAGTTAACTAACAAGGACCTGCTATATAGCACAGGGAATTCTACTCAGTACTCTGTAATGACTTATGGGAAAAAAATCTAGAAAAGAGTAGACATGTGTATATGTGTAGATGATTCACTTTGCTGTATGTCTGAAACGAACACAACATTTTGCATCAACTATAATAAAAAATTTTTAAATTAGAGAAAATTTTACATCCAAAATAGGGTCTCATTGCCCAAAGTCCTGTAATGATACCTGTTCCAGTTATCTCTGCAGCCCTCTCAGCACACTCAGCCCACCTCTTGCTCCAGGTGCCATCAAGGCATCCCTCTGAATGAAATCCAACAGTGCCTTCCTCTACCAAGTGTAATTTCCTTTGTTGGAGTCTCAAAACATTTTCTACTATGTCTCCATTTGGCCCAACCCTATTCTTTTTTTTTTGGTTCTGCTCTGTGTACTTTCTCTGCTCAGTGTCCAAAGACCCATGGGTTTCCCTGGTGGCTCAGATGGTAAAGAACCTGCCTGCAATGCAGGAGATGTAGGTTTGATCCCTGGGTTGGGAAAATCCCCTGGAGAAGGGAATGGCAACCCACTCCAGTATCCTTGCTTGGAGAATCCCCATGGACAGAGGAGCCTGGCAGGCTACAGTCCACAGAGTTGCAAAGAGTCAGACACAACTGAGAAATTAAGCACTATCCCCATGGTGCTATCTTGAAATGATGGTTTCTAACTCTGAACGCTCATCAAAATTCTCTGGGGATCTTTTCTAAAGAAATGCACATGCCTGAGCCCCACTGTGAGCTAAACTCACTATCTGCGGTTTCGTGGGTGCAGACCTTAGTATCATCGGAAGCACCCCTCCACTTCCCGTGACCTTGATGAAGAGCCAAGGGGTTTGAACCACGGACTTGGAAACAAAACTCGCTACCATTGACACCCAGCTTCTAAGTGGTCAAATTCAAGCATCACTTGACTCAACTATAAGAGATTTAATTTATAAAGTGAGGCCTCATGCAGTATTTAAATAGCTTTCCTCTCTATGCATACAACATGAATTTTCTCTTTCTTATATAGTTAGGAGAAGAGACTTTGTCTAAGCAAGGGTGAGGTTTAGGTTGAATGAGGAGAGGGGATGAGAGGCAAGGTTCTCCCACCAGCCACTCCATGGAAAGAACAGTGAGCTTCCTGCTCTTCTTCAAGGTTTCTCCAGCCACAGTGGGATCAGGCCAGATGGGGCACGAGGAGAGGCTCAGGAGCCAGCCCCTTGGATCCTACACCAGCTCAGGGAAGCCCACTGCTTTGTGCCCACTGGCTGCCGCACCCTGGACCTGGACAGCAATGTATTTTTCCCTGGGGTGTGGGCTGCAAGTGACTCTTTCAGCCTATGAGTTCTGAGGCGTCAGCTATGATGCTTACCAGAACCAACACAAGGACTCAATGACTATAATTTGTATAAAGTGAAACTTATTCTATGGTCTAGGATGTTGGTATGATAGACTTGTTTTTTGGCATCTCTCTTTTCTTTCAAAAATGAGGATTTAGCATTTAAACTTAAGGAGTCAACGAATGATTGTGGAATGTTTACTGTGCTTCACACTGTACCAGGCACTTTAGTGAACAGAACATCGGAAGTAAACCCTCTGCCTTCAGAGAACATCTGTTTTATGCACCTGTGTAAGCTAATGAAAAAACTGTGAGTTGAAAGAGCAGTGCTCTCTGGATCTTTGAGAGTGTGTTAGTCGCTTAGTCATATCGGACTCTTCGCGACCCAATGGACCATAGTCCACCAGGCTCCTCTGTCCGTGGAATTTTCCTGGCAAGAATACTGGAGTGAGTTGCCATTTCCTCCTCCAGGGGATCTTCCTGACCCAGTTATTGAACCTGGGTTGCCTGCATTGCAGATGGATTCTTTACCATCTGAGCCACTGAGAAGCTTTGTCATGGAATAGATATATGTATAAGCTCCTTTTTGTCTTAGGAGTGTATGATTTGACGGAAAAAAAACAAAAACAAAAACAAATTCTATGTCAAAGAAGGTAATTCTGAGCCAGAAAAACATAACTTGGTAGGGAAAAAAGTGTTCTTTAGCCCATATCATTAAATTATATTCTTCCGTGCAGTGGACTATAACACAGCTATATGTTTAAGCTACTCTCCTTCCAAAAGTTAAGGAAGCAGGTCTACCGGTTGACCTATTGGGTTCTGAGTAGCTACAATTTTCAACATCCAATGGCCTTTCATTTCAGAACTAAGAAGTATTTTAAACCTAATTAGAAACACTCTGTGCAATCTTTTCAAGTAGGAAAGGTTCAAAATTGAATCAACAAGTAGGAAACGTTCAAGCAGGAAATTTGTCAACAGGGACCGACTCAAAGGAAATTGACCTATTTTAAACTGAGAGAAAGAAAAACTACTGTTTTCTCAAAATAGTGAACTCCATAAGTCCCCTCTCATTCCTAAAAGGTTTGTCACTTTCTCCAGTTCCCTTCCATCTTTCTATTCAGATAATATGTTTGGATTTCAATATAAAATGTTTAATTATATCACTAGTCCACCACTAACAAAGTTACATGAAAATATTTTGCTCTTTCACAAAGCTTTCATTTATTTTTGCCACTATCTACAGTGTGTGTTCAATGTAAAGCATCATCAAATGAGAAGTTTTCATTTTAATATGGATGTGATCATTCTCTGAAATAGAAGAGGGTTTTATCTCAGGACTTAGTTGTCCCTATGGTTGGTCTTGAAAATGCACTGCCTGTGATCCTTTGGGAGTACCCTGTATAGACCATCTCTTAGCCAATCAATGGAACTTGATGCCTTGGTTTCTGTTGATTTAGAGTAGCCTTACAGAAAGTAGGGTTTCCCACGTGGTGCTCCTGTAAAGAACCCTCCTGCTGATGCAGGAAATATAAGAGACACAGGTTCGATCCCTGGGTCTGGAAGATCCTGTGGAGGGGGGCATGGCAATCCACTTCAGTATTTTTACCTGGAAAGTCCTATGGACAGAGGAGCCTGGCAGGCTGAAGTCTATAGGGTCATACAGAGTCAGAAACTACTGAAGCGATTTAGCACACACAAACAGAAAGGAAGGGCTTCCGCAGTGACTCAGTGGTAAAGAATCCATCAGCAATGCAGTAGACTCAAGACTTAGGTTTGATCCCTGGGCAGGAAACCACTCCAGTGTTCTTGTCTGGGGAACTGCATGGCCAGAGGAGCTACAATCCGTGGGGTCACACAATTGAACACGACTACAGCAGCTGAGCACACACACACACAGAAAAGAAAAAGATGTGTTTTCCATTTCAAACTAAAGTCCTGGGGATCTGAAACTCCACATAAGATATTCATTTCTTTGGATTAATTTTTTTGCTTCGTGCAAGACAGCTAAACCTATTCAAAGCCATTTACACCGTGGTGTGAGCTAGTTCATTAGCTACTTTCTGCTGTGGCTGCCAGCTGTGATGTTCATTTGGATCAGAGAGAGTAAGATGGATAGCATCACTTCTAGGATAGCAAACTGCTGTGAAGACCACCAACCCCTTGGGACAAGGGCAGGGATCCCTCTGTAGCAATTAAACCTGTGTCTGAAGCAGCAATGAAGTAGTACAGCCTGTGGTCAAGGAAAATGCTGCTCCCACAGCAGTGTCACCCGGGCAGTGTCACCCGTCACCCGGGCAGTGTCACCCGTCACCCTGGCTGTGTCACCCATCACCTGGGCTGTGTCACTCATCACCTGGGCTGTGTCATCCATCACCTAGGCTGTGTCACCCATCACCTGGGCTGTGTCACCCATCATCTGGGCTGTGTCACCCGTCACCTGGGCAGTGTCACCCGGGCAGTGTCACCCGTCACCTGGGCTGTGTCATCCATCACCCGGGCTGTGTCACCCGTCACCCAGGCAGTGTCACCCGTCACCTGGGCAGTGTCACCCATCACCCAGGCAGTGTCACCCATCACCTGGGCTGTGTCACCCGTCACCTGGGCTGTGTCACCCGTCACCTGGGCAGTGTCACCCGTCACCTGGGCTGTGTCATCCATCACCTGGGCAGTGTCACCTGTCACCTGGGTTGTCATCTGTCACCTGGGCAGTGTCACCTGGGCTGTCACCCATCACCTAGGCTGTGTCACCCATCACCCGGGCAGTGTCACCCATCACCCGGGCAGTGTCACTGTCACCGGGCTGCGGCAGCTCTCTTCTACCTGGTCTCCTGGCCAGCACTCCCAGTCCCCATCAACTTGGCCAGAAAGATGTCCTCCAAGGGCAACTTTTCTTCCCCCAAACCTCTAAAAGGTCTTCCTCTCACTCCTAAGACTTCCCCTAATTGGGGCACCCTTACACTGGCGGCTCTCAGGGCCCTTTGGAGGCCTGAGGTGATGGCCTCACTCACAAGGTTCTACATCACCAGGCCCGTCCCTTTCTGCCTTCACCCCCATCCTCCTGGGTGAGAAGGCTGCCAGATGTGCTCAAAGGCTTCCACATTCTTCAGAAACCTGCTGGTTTCCCTTTACAGCCCAGAGACAGCAGGCTCGGAGCCTTTGCAGACGAACGTGTATTGCCATACGGCTCATTTCTCCCTTTCCTTCACCATCACGTTTTCTTAGTTCCTGAGCTGGATTATGTCCTCCACGTTATGAGAAAAACTGTACAAAATCTGATGGTGAGTCTGTGTCCAGGGAATCTGAAAAAGCAAGCTCTCTCTGTCTCCTGTCAAAAACGGGTGAGTGACACAAACAAACTTATTTAAAAGACAGAAACAGACTCACAGATTAAAAATATATATATATTATATATATAAAAATATATATATATATATGGTTACCAAAGGGGAAACGTAGTGGGGAGAGGAATAAGTTAAGAGTCTGAGATTAACAGATACACACCTATTATATAAGACAGATAATCAACAAGGACCTACTGTGTAACACAGGGAATCCAACTCAATATTCTATAATAAACTATATGGGAGAGGATCTGAAAAAGAGTGGCCGTGTGTTTACGTATAACTGAACTGCTCTGCTGTACCCCTGAAACTGTCACAATGTTGCACACCAACTATACTCCAGTAAAAGTAAAGTAATAGAGCTGGAAAGAGATTGAGAGTATTTGAGGGTCAAAAATATTGTACTGAGTGAAAAAGAGAGTCGGGGGGGGGAGAATATACGTTACACGACTCCATCTATTTGTATGCTGCATGTGTGTTAGTCACTCAGTCATGTCCAAATCTTTGCGAGCCCATGGACTATAGCCCTCCAGGCTCCTCTGTCCATGGGCTTCTCCAGGCAAGAATACTGGAGTGGGCTACCGTGCCCTCCTCCAGGGGATCTTCCCAACCGAGGGATCAAGCCTGTGGCTCCTGCACTGGATTCTGAACCATCTGAGCTAGGAAAAGGCAACTCCAGCAACAGAAAGCAGATCACCCTGGGGTTGAGCACAGGAACAGCACAGACCCCAAACAGGTGCTTTTGGAGCTGGGGTGGGCATGGAATTTTCTAAAACTGAACTGTAGCGCCAGTGACAAAACTCCATAAGTGTAATGAACTGCAAAAGAAACATTGAATTATGCATGTAAATGAGTGAGTTTTATGATATGTAAATTATAACTCACCAAGGATCTCAGTATTAAAAAAAAAAAAAAAGCGTGTGTTTCCTAAGAAGAGTGAGCTGCCGTCAGCGGATCACATGTTCCCTGAGGCACTCTGAATGATGTGAAAAGAGAGAATTTTAGATAGCGCGCCTCCTTTCCTGTTTCCTGGAACCACGGGGGCTGTCGGGTCCCTTTCAGGTGCTGACATCCAAGGCTGGTGGGTGATAAGTCCCACAGGCTTCCCCACGGAAAATCCCATGGACAGAGGAGCCTGGTGGGCTACAGCTTAGCCCAATAAACAACAACAATGAAATTCCACATCCGTGGCTTCCCGAGAGCCTGCAGCTGGCCCGTGTCCTCATGTTCCACAGGGGCTGATCGAGGCCAATTGGAAGAAGTGCCTCTCACGTCTGAGATTCACTCAGACACGCCCTAGAGCTTTCGTCTTGGCCAACTTCTCCCTTGGACGGTTCACTCAGAGGAGGCCAGATGTCACCTTGTCAGCGGCCACGTGGGCAGGCCACGTGATGAGGCAGTGAAACTCCCACTGGCACCAGGTGGGTGGGCTGGGATCTTCTAATCCAGGGAAGGAGTGGTTGACTGCAGCCCCAGGAAACCTCCTGGCCGCAACATCTAGGGAGACCCGGTCCACCAGAATCACCCAGCTGAGTCTCCCTGGCTCCTACCCCTGAGAAGGTGAATGAGGCCATCAAGGTTTGTTATCTTAAGCTGCTGAGTTTGGGAGTAATGTTCACGCAGAAATAATTAACTAGTACAGCTTTGCAGCTAGATCAGATGCGGTTGACTGCAGCCCCAGGAAACCTCCTGGCCGCAACATCTAGGGAGATCCGGTCCACCAGAACCACCCAGCTGAGCCTCCCTGGCTCCTAGCCCTGAGAAGGTGAATGAGGCCGTCAAGGTTTGTAATCTTAAGCTGCTGAGTTTGGGAGTAATGTTCATGCAGAAATAGTTAACTAGTACAGCTTTGCAGCTAGATCAGAGAGTCAAAAACCAGCACACGGGGGCTGGCATGGCTCCTTTCTGTTTGTGTGACCTCGGTAGGCTCTTTACCTCTCAGAGCCCCAGGTTTCTCATTTAAAATATCCGCTTTCTCGCATAATTCCGACCTCATAGAGATATGATTAAGTGGGGGGAAAGGTAAGCAGCACACTTAATACTGGGCTTGCCTAGTGTCAGTGACAGTTCAGTGCTCATTAATTCATAACTAACTTAAAGAAGCACCGAATATTAACCTAAATATTGTTTAATTAAAAAAAGTTTAAAACTCCTCCTTAATCTACATTTAGCATGAAAATAGTTTCTAGATTGGAGAAAACAGATTGATAGCAAGAATCCAATGAGCAGGACAGATGAGATGGCCAGAAGGCCGGTAAAAATACTGATTGTGTGGTGACCCAGAAGGGGCCCCCAGGGCCTGATTCATTTATGCATGAAATATAAATCCGAACAGAGAGATTTTTAGCTTGCCAGCAGGACCTGGAATGTTTCTGCTTGATGGCCCCTGTCCTGGTGGGAGGTCCGGCTCAGGGAGATGTGAACAACGTCTTCTTAAGGATGCTGTGTTGTAAATTGTTCAGGAGATTGCTTCTATTTTCCTGGCACTTCCGCACCTGCTCAAGCAGGCTGTGGCACCTCTCCCAGGCGACCAGGTACGCAGGTGTTAGAAGGCGGGTCCCTGCCATGAGCCGGCCTTCTTGCCCTCCCCTGCTGTGACCTGGTGCCATTCAGATGCACCAGAGACACCCCCTGATGTCCTTGTCCCTTGTGCTCCTCCCTGAGCTCCGGGACAGGCAGGTGCTCTGGGTCCTCACTCTCTCTCGGCCTTGCGCCTGTTTGGTGGAGTCGGCTCCTGGTGCTGAGCCAGGCAAGAGATGGGCGCCACTGTGGACAGTTATAACCAGCCTCCTGATTATACTCTGAAGTAGAAAGAACAACAGCAACAGGAATAAATCACTGAGCCTTGTCTCCTGTGGACGCTTTAAGACAACAGTAAGGGCTGGGACGGGCTTCCCTGGTGGCACAGTGGTAGAGAACCCACTCGCCAATGCAGGAGACATGAGACACAAGTTGGATCCCTGGGTCAGGAAGACGCCCTGGAGGAGGGCATGGCAACCCACTCCAGCATTCTTGCCTGGACAACCCCAGGGACAGAGGAGCTTGGCAGGCAACAGTCCGTGGGGTCACACCCAAGGAGTCAGGCACAACTTAGTGACTAAACAACATCAACAACAATGGCAAGGACATAGAGGGGCTAAGCTCTGTGTGGGCAAAATATCAAGAGGTCACAGATCTCCCATCCCTGGGGTTGGGGAGACCTCCAGTGCACCTGCCCAGAAAGGCTCCCTGGGGGTCAAAAAGGGAGTAGACGCCAGACCACAGTAAGTTTTGCCATTGATAACTTCCTAAAGGCCTTGGGGCAGAAATCCATCTTGCTAAAGGATGTGCATGCACGTAGAGGAGGGCCCTGAGTCAAAGAAAAAGTGAGACGGTTGGCTGCAGGGAAACAAAGATCACCCGGTATAAACGACTTAAACTTCCCCAAGGCACACCTGTCTGAGCTCACCCGCGCATCCGTCCACACTCTTTCCTGATAAACACCTTACTTTTCTGTCTACTTGCTGTCTCCTTGACAACTTTTTTTTTTTTTTTTTTTTTCAGTGCAGACAAGAGCTGGAGCCAAGGACTCTAGACTCTGGCCCTCGTGGTCTAGTGGTTAGGATCTGGCATTCTCACTGCTGTGACCAGGTTTGATCCCCGGTCAAGGAACTAAAATTGTGCTTCAAGCTGCTGCTCATTGAAGTGGAGTGAAAGCTACTCAGTCGTGTCCCACTCTTTGTGACCCCATGGACCGTAGCCCACCGGGCTCCTCTGTCCATGGGATTCTCTGGGCAAGAACACTGGAGTGGGCTGCCATGCCCTCCTCCAGGCGATCTTCCCAGCCCGCGTCTCCTGCATTGCAGGTGGGTTCTTTACTGTCTGAGCCTCCAGGGAAGCTGCTCTCTGGTGCTGCCTCAAATCCATCCCTCATCCCGTGTGGCCACTGAGTGGTGAGCTATGCTCCCCTCTCTAAGATCCGCAAGCATAATAAACGTATCTCTCTTTCTTACAGCTCTTGAGTTATTTTGTGTCTGCACCTAACTGATTAGGAAAAGAACCCATTTTAAGTAACATAACGATTACTTACAACACAAATGGTTTATCCTCAAGAAAAATTTTCATCAGAGATGAGGGTATGAGTCCCCAGGGTACAGAGAGAAACTCTGAAGCCTTCTGGCTGGAAGTTTCTGGACAGACATACGTGGGGTGAGAAGCCTGGTCCTGCTCTCAGCCTGTGAGTCTCTTATCTCATCTCTGAACCCCAAGGACACACCCCAGAGCAGCTGAGGCCCTTCCAACCTCCTCTTCTTGCCTCGAAAGAAAGCTGAGCAAAGCAATGTGTGCCCAACATTTAAAGTCAAATTCAGGCTGAAGCCTTCACCTGGGACTTCTGCTCAAGACTGCCTCTTTTTAAATTTTTTTTAAATTTACACTCCACCCATACTCCTTTCCTTTTGTTTTGCACTGGAGTATATCCGATTAACAATGTTGTGATAGTTTCAGGTGAACAGCAAAGGGACTCAGCCATACATACACACATATCCTTTCTTCCCCAAATTCACCTCCCATCTAGGCTGCCACAAAACATTGGCAAGACTCTGCTTCCTGATGTCCGTGTGCAAAATGCAGCCCAGCAGAGCTCCTGCAGATGAAGGCTCTCCATCCAAGTGACCCTCCAGGGTCCCAGATGCGATCTGGACCAGCTTCACCATTTGGGGTCGCTTCTGACACCCTGATGCTCTGACACCTGACATACTGACACGCTGCCCTCCTCGTGGCTCCATGATGCCATGGGGGGCTACAGAGCTGGTCACAGTTCCAAAGCACTGGGGACACCGCCCGCTTTCTCAGGTCGGGAGGAGCTTGCTGGAAAGCACACGGCTTCCCTGTGCAGACAGTACTGGGGAGATTCGCCGGCACCACAAGCCCCTCTCCTCCACGTGGGGATCTCAGCCCTAGAAGAAGCTCAAGAGTCTGCGAGCGCAGCCAGTCTTGCAGAAGGGGTCTCTCGGGCTGCCAGCTTCATGCCAGGTTTTTCGGTCACTTTCTCAAATTTCTCAGACTGAGGTTCCAGATATGCAAGTGGCTTATGTAAGGGAGGAGATCGTTTCGCTCCCTTCTCTTAGGGTCCCTGGCTGGGTCTGAAAACTAAACTCACAAACACAGATTAGGAGAACAGCATACACATTTGCTTGAACGTCTACAGGTACATGGGAGCCTTCACAGGCAAGGGAGACCCGGAGGAATAACTAGAGCAGGGAGACAAAGAAACAAAAAATTTGTAAAGAACTGCAAGAAGGATCGGGCTGGGCGTAGGAAGCCAAGAGGGAACTCGGAGGAAAAGGGTGAGTTGCACGAGGTTTGTTTGTGCGTCTGTCCCTGCCCCTAACCCCCTGGCTCAGGGGATGAGAATGCAGGCCTCCTTTCTGGTTCGGGGGGCACCTTCCACAGGGCAGATTTATATCTCCTGCTCTCCCAGAAGAAGGGCGAGGGGTGGGGCAGAGTGATATTTTGGCTTTTGCCATTAAAAAAGCAGTCCTTCAGCTGAAGATGTTAATATGCTGGAGATAGAATATTTGGGGGAGTGGGTCCTGAATCCTAGGTTTTCCTCATGGCTCAGCAGTAAAAAAATCCACCTGCAACGCAGGAGACCTGGGTTCAATCCCTGGGTTGGGAAGATCCCCTGGAGAAGGACGTGGAAACCCATTCCAGTAGTCTTGCCAGGAGAATTCCATGGTCAGAGGAGTGTGACAGGCTATAGTCCATGGGGTTACACTGAATTGGATATGATTGAAGCAACTTAGCAAACACACACATCCTAGACCCCCATAAGTTACAATAGCAAGTCTCAGAATCAGGGCCAGCTGAGGCCACTTTTCTTTCTGCTGACCCAGACTCTGCTTGTTGCCAAGGTGAGCTTGGCTAGTCACCAGTTAGCATTTACCAAAGTGTGTTTCTTGAAACCCCAGGCTGCCTGACCACTTTGAATTATTCCTTTAAGGTCTGAACTCTCAGCTCCTCAAGTTTTTACCCAAATGATACCTTCTCATGGAGGCCTTTACTAGATACTCGATCTAAAATTGGAACTGGCCCTCCAATTCTCTTCCCTTCTTTTCTTTTCCCCTCAGGACTTATCACCTCTAACAAATTAAACTTTTGCTTATTTTTTCCATACTAGGATGTATGGTCGGAGAAAGCGATGGCATCCCCCTCCAGTGCTCTTGCCTGGAAAATCCCATGGACGGAGGAGTCTGGTAGGCTGCAGTTCATGGGGTTGAGAAGACTCGGACTCAACTGAGCGACTTCACTTTCACTTTTCACTTTCACGCATTGGAGAGGGAAATAGCAACCCACTCCAGTGTTCTTGCCTAGAGAATCCCAGGGATGGTGGAGCCTGGTGGGCTGCCATCTATGGGGTCGCACAGAGTTGGACACAACTGAAGTGACTTAGCAGCAGCAGCAGGAAGTGTGGTAAGAAACTGTTTTATTTACTCCCTGTCATCAGAGCCTAGAACATGGTTTGGCACTTCACATGTACTCCCTGAGTATTCGTTATATTAATATTGGTAGAACCTGGTCTCCAGCAGTGCAGGCAGATTCTTTGCCCTCTGGGCCGCTAGGGAAACGAGCATTGAGAGACAATATATACAACATACTTTGCAATGTTGCAGTTCCCTAGCGTCTCAGTACTTGCAACATCTTTCATAGGTCCTGCCCCGTCATGATCCCACCTTAGGCTGGCAGAGCCAGCACTGGTGCAACACAACCACATTTGGGTCCACTCACCCACCTGCAGGAAAGCCAGCCTACTGACTTGGGGGTGTGAAGAAGGAAAGTGCGGTGCTTACTACAGGCGTCAAGAAAGGAGTATGGGTGACTTCTCAAGATCCCCTCTCCCACCCCACGGGTTTCAGGCAAGGATTTTTAAAGGCTGGGGGAGGGAGGAAAGTCACAGGGCATGTGATCAATTCCGTGGTTGGTTGATGGTGAGGTTACAAGGCAATGTCACAGGGAGTTAAATTATCATCAACTTCAGGCTCCAGTAGGTCTTCGGGCTGTGTGCTCATAGCCATCATGCGATCAGCTTCTTCCATCTGGTGTGGATTTTAGTGTCTGTGGAACACTCAGGAGTGTGTATCAGACACTGTTATCCGTGTCCTTCAGGGAGGAACTGACAATTCTGTGACTGCTGTATGTCTGATCTAGAGTTTAAGCCGTCATCAGTTCTACTGATGCCCCAGTGCTATTTTTTATCACCACCTGATCACTCATTAATTCTTGAGCCAGGCTTGTGTAACTCAGCAGAGGCCTGGGAGACTGCAGCTTTTCTGCAAATAAGAGGCAGGCAGAGGCTATGAGGGTCTATCCTGGGAAGGCCCCAGAGGGTCTGCCTCCGTTTCACTATTATGACCCTCATGTTTGTGAACAGTCACGCTCAGCGTGGTGAAATGGTTTGCCTAAATTCACACAGCTGAGAAGTGCCATAACAGCCGTGCCAGTGTGCTATGCCTCTCAAGGGCTTCCTTCTTATAGATGTGGTCAGTGATTTAGAGGAGACACAGAGAAGGATGCTGAAGCCCTTTGATGTTTTTCAAAGAAGGCTTTGATGTTTTCTTAAAGCCCAAACCTTACTCTGTCTCCCCACTCTTCTGAAGAACAATAAATTCATCAAACAGCATTTTTGCTGGTAGGATCAAGGATCAGAAACTTTGAAAGCAAAATCTTTCCTTTTTTTCTTGTTCAGGAATTTCACATTTTGAAAAACATCCAGGTGGGAGCACAGACAGGGCTGGGCTGCACGGTGGCTCGGAGGTTCCTCCTGTTCTACCCTACAGGTTTGTTTCCTTCTCAGCACGGGGCTGTGCGGTGGAGTGACACTGACCACCTCTGAATGGGGCTCCAGGTGACATTTCCAGCGTTGACCCCTCAGAGAACCAGGCTGAATGCATTCAGAGACCTCCAGGGGAATTTTGTTAATTACAGCAGGCAACGTGCAATAGCTGCAGACAGACGTGGGGTTCTGATCTCCGGCTTGTCACTTACCATCTGTGTGACCTTTGGCAAGTTAATTAACTTCTCTGAACCCTGATTCTTTGTATGAAAATTAGCCCTGATTCTTGCGCCCAGGCCATTTGCCTAGAATCCGGTTCCTCTGTAACCAAGTGGGTGACCAAGGATAAGATAATTTATGTCTTGCTTTCTTCACCTCTGATGTGATAGAGACAATAACACTCGATCGTTATGGTAACCTGCGACTGAGGTGAACTCGCACACATAAAACCCTTGGAAGAGTAAGTGATCGTGATCGTCACTCCGTTACTGGACTCAGCTCTTCCCTGCTGGCATCCAATGAAATGCACACGTGGTCCTGCGCCGGCCTCCCCCTGACGCAGATCCTGTGGCAAGAATTTGGATGTGGACCGTGTGTGGTCCCAGGAAGTGCTGGCAGGGGTTAAGAAGCTCCAGGGTGGGGAGGAGAAGGCAGTGCCCAGGTGTGCCCTGAGGTCAGACTACCGCGGTGTGCACAGGAGGAACCTTTGGGATCTGGAGGAACCTTTGGGAAACTGGACCAGATGCACCTGAAAGCTGTGTCTCTGAGGGATGAAGGGTTCACTTGTCCACTGGCTGCCACCTATGCGGTTGGCAATTGCTTCAAGAACATTCGGTTTGAGCAGGGCTGGAGCTGCCTCACCGCAGGGGTGAGCGTTGCAGTGCAGGCAGACAGGGCAAGTGCCAGGCAGAGAACCTGCCTCCTGTGAAGATGCCAATAAATGTCTGAAGTGCCCCCTCTGCCTCTTAAAAAAGTTTCCGCTGGGACCTCCCTGGTGGCCCAGTGGTTAAGAATCTGCCTTCCAATGCAGGGGATGTGGGTTCAATCCCTGATCTGGGAACTAAGATCCCACATTCCGTGGGAGCCTCTAGGCTCGCTGGAGCCTGTGCTCCAGACAAGAGAAGTCTGAACACAAAGGAGACGCAGCAAACCCAAACTTAAAAAAAAAGTTTCCGTGGCCAGATTCTATCCTTCAGCTCTGCGGAGCGAGAGAGATGGCATTTGCATGGTTTACTGGAGCGGTGACGGCTGGAAGCAAGGTTGGGGGGTGAGGGTGGGGAGGGGAGAGCCGCCCGCAGAGGCTACGTCATCATCTACCCTGGTCCTGGGCCGACTCCTGGGGCTCAGCCCCACGCAGACTCTGGAGTACAGAGCACAGAACCATCTCAGCCAGGGCAGCGATGCTGCATGGGTGTACCTACAAAGCCCCTGTCTGTCACATGGTGACAACCACATTCTGTCTCCAGTGGGAGGGGGAAACGTGGCCCAGGCCTCTCTCCCGTCACATTTCAGGGCCTGGTTACTCATAGTCTAAGCACTGGCTCACCCCAGTTAGCAACTAGTTGCTGCTGTGTTGCTGTGTTCATCATGTTCACAGGCTGCAGCACGCCAGGCTCCTCTGACCTCCACTGTCTCTCGGAGTTTGCTCAGGTTCATGTCCACTAAGTCCAGTTCCTCTAGGAACCAGAGATTAGTGACTTGCCAGCTGTCAGCCACATAGCTTCTGTTGTATTGGGAAGCAGCAAGTTCTGGACGAGGACATTGCCCTTGGGCCCTGATCACCCCGTCCCTGGCCTCCGCATCCTTGTTAAGGCCACCCTGCCCTGGATCCATCCCTCCGTGGTCTGGAGACAGGATAGCCTGACCCTGCCTGACCTACATGACCCAGACAGAGCATCCCCCAGGTTCCCGGGATAAACAGCCTCTCTTGAGTTGGTCTCTCTCGTGTTGCCAGGCAGAGAACCTGCCTCCTGTGAAGATGCCAATAAATGTCTGAAGTGCCCCCTCTGCCTCTTAAAAAAGTTTCCGCTGGGACCTCCCTGGTGGCCCAGTGGTTAAGAATCTGCCTTCCAATGCAGGGGATGTGGGTTCAATCCCTGATCTGGGAACTAAGATCCCACATTCCGTGGGAGCCTCTAGGCTCGCTGGAGCCTGTGCTCCAGACAAGAGAAGTCTGAACACAAAGGAGACGCAGCAAACCCAAACTTAAAAAAAAAGTTTCCGTGGCCAGATTCTATCCTTCAGCTCTGCGGAGCGAGAGAGATGGCATTTGCATGGTTTACTGGAGCGGTGACGGCTGGAAGCAAGGTTGGGGGGTGAGGGTGGGGAGGGTAGAGCCGCCCGCAGAGGCTACGTCATCATCTACCCTGGTCCTGGGCCGACTCCTGGGGCTCAGCCCCACGCAGACTCTGGAGTACAGAGCACAGAACCATCTCAGCCAGGGCAGCGATGCTGCATGGGTGTACCTACAAAGCCCCTGTCTGTCACATGGTGACAACCACATTCTGTCTCCAGTGGGAGGGGGAAACGTGGCCCAGGCCTCTCTCCCGTCACATTTCAGGGCCTGGTTACTCATAGTCTAAGCACTGGCTCACCCCAGTTAGCAACTAGTTGCTGCTGTGTTGCTGTGTTCATCATGTTCACAGGCTGCAGCACGCCAGGCTCCTCTGACCTCCACTGTCTCTCGGAGTTTGCTCAGGTTCATGTCCACTAAGTCCAGTTCCTCTAGGAACCAGAGATTAGTGACTTGCCAGCTGTCAGCCACATAGCTTCTGTTGTATTGGGAAGCAGCAAGTTCTGGACGAGGACATTGCCCTTGGGCCCTGATCACCCCGTCCCTGGCCTCCGCATCCTTGTTAAGGCCACCCTGCCCTGGATCCATCCCTCCGTGGTCTGGAGACAGGATAGCCTGACCCTGCCTGACCTACATGACCCAGACAGAGCATCCCCCAGGTTCCCGGGATAAACAGCCTCTCTTGAGTTGGTCTCTCTCGTGTGCTGTTTGCAAGTTACATCTGTGTGGCAAGCACATCCTAGAGACCGGAATTTCAGTTGCTGATGCCAAATGCATTTTCAGAAACGCTTTGAGGTTGAGTCAGGCTGGGAGTGATCTCACTGAACGAAATGTGGTGCTGTTGTTTCTGGTGTCTCTGCTGCCCCAGGCTGGGTTTCCTTTGCTTCACGATGGTGTAAGATGGGAGGACGCAGGACTGGTGAGAGCCAGCTCCGCCAGCTCCAGCTCAGGCTGCTCCCAGGCTGGAGGCTCGCTCTGATGGGGGCAGGTAGCCCGCTAGGTCAATTTAACACCATTACCCCTGGGGATTCATTATTGCAAGGCGATCCTGGTGGCAACTGGTTTGGAAAACATGGGAATACCTCAAACCCACAAGAGACATGCTAAGAACTACAGGACATGGATCGTACCTAGAGTTCTTCAAGGAGCTAGAAGCCTACCTGCAATGATAAACATCTGCAGACGGAAAGATACTCAGCAATTCTCCGAAACATGAATTGTGCCAGAAAAGACGCAAATAATAAAAATGCCCTCAGGATGCAGAGGAGAAAGAGGAGATAGCCCATCAGCTGATGTGACCAAGGTTCATCACCATGATAAGGTGGGGCCAGAGCTGAGCCTTGAGATTTAGGTCCGTGGGACTGAGGTAGGTCGAGAAGAAGCTGAGAAGGAAGATTAAACACACCTGCTCAGAAAGCCCCCACCGTCACAGCGCAAAGCCTGGACTTCTCGGTCAGTCATGTGGGGCCTCTCCTATCTGTCTGGCTAGCCTGTCCTGATCCTGGACCCTCTCACTCAGCACATAGTCTCCGCCCCCCATCCCCAGGGGATTGGGTCCAGGACCTCCACAGGGCCCAAAGTCCTTGGATGTCCAAGTCCCTTATACTAACCTATGCACACCCTCCTGGACAGTTTAAATCATCTCAGAGAAGACTCTTGAGAGTCCCTTGGACTGCAAGATCCAACCAGTCCATTCTGAAGGAGATCAGCCCT
This sequence comes from Madoqua kirkii, assembly GCA_006408675.1. Taxonomy (NCBI): domain Eukaryota; kingdom Metazoa; phylum Chordata; class Mammalia; order Artiodactyla; family Bovidae; genus Madoqua; species Madoqua kirkii. The sequence continues at coordinate 53,593 of SJYC01116393.1, forward strand.
GGGATTTCTTTGGAAGGAATGATGCTAAAGCTGAAACTCCAGTACTTTGGCCACCTCATGCGAAGAGTTGACTCATTGGAAAAGACTCTGATGCTGGGAGGGATTGGGGGCAGGAGGAGAAGGGGACGACAGAAGATGAGATGGCTGGATGACATCACTGACTCAATGGATATGAGTCTGAGTGAACTCCAAGAGATGGTGATGGACAGGGAGGCCTGGTGTGCTGCGATTCATGGGGTCGCAAAGAGTCAGACACGACTGAGCGACTGAACTGAACTGAACTGAGTGCTACTTATAGCAGACAGCAGTACAGCGAAGCCTCTGCATGTCATTTCCTGTGTGTGGCAAATTCCAGTTATTCTTTTTTCAAACTTCCTGAAATTTCTTTTCTGAATGTTTTTGACTTGTGATGGTTGAATCCATGGATGCAGATGTGGTGGATTTGAAGGGATGACTGGACTCTGCATAGGTGACATCTTGGGCACTGCAGATGCACAGGCAGCTGGATGGGGAGAGCTTGTGCCCAGATGGCATAGAAAGTGATGGATCCGTGGACAGGTTAGCCAAGGCCACAGTTGGGATTGTGGTTGGGGTGGTGTCTTTTGAATAGGTTTGTTGGGAGGAGTTTCTCTGAAAAAGAGTCATTGTGTTGAGTCTTTTTTATATATAATTTTATGTCTGTACTTACTGATTGGCATTTGGTGCTCTGAGTCTCCCTTGCTGTGTGGGCTTTTCTCTGGGTGCAGTGAGCTGGGTCTACTCTTTGCTGCCACATGCGGGCTTCTCCGTGTGGGGGCCTCTCTTGTGGAGCACAGGCCCTCGGCCCTCGGGCTTCAGTAGTAGGGGCTCCTGGGCCCTAGACACAGGCTCAGGAGTTGTGGTGGACGGTCTTTGTTGTCCCTTGGCATGTGGGATCTTCCTGAATCAAGAATTGAACTCATGTCTCCTGCATCGACAGGTGGATTCTTTACCCCCGAGCCACCTAGGAAGCCCTGTGTTGAGTCCTGAATGATGAGGAGGCAGCCATCCAAAGAAAGAGGGAAGAACCTTAGCCAGAGGAACAGGAAAGGTGAAGCCCAGTGTCTTAGTTGCTCAGTCCGGTCTGACTCTTTGTGACCCCATGGACTGTAGCCCACCAGGCTGCTCTGTCCATGGAATTCTCCAGGCAAGAATACTGGAGTGGGTTGCCATTCCCTTCTCCAGGGCATCTTCCCAAGCCAGGGACTGAAAGGTCTCCTGCATTGCAGGCAGGTTCTGAGCCATCAGAGAAATTCAGTGTTGCCTACAACCTGAGATAAAGCCCCGAGGAGGTGACAACCTTCTGCTGTTCCAGGGACACAGTCATAGGGCTGGGATGGGAGGTGAGGTTCAGGCAGGTGTGTTACAGTGAAGGCAAGATGGCGGGAAGTTGTACAGGCCACAGAAAGGGGTTTGTTTATTATAAGAGCAATGAGGGAAGAGAGAGCACGATTTCTACTTTGACCAACACAGAAAAGCATGCAAGCTGGGCGCTAAGGGCAAAAGCTGAAGCAGGAAGGGTCCACAGGAAGCCTTTGCATGGGAGCGATGTGTCCTGGGCTGGATGGTGTATGTGGAGACAAACGAATGGATACGAACTTTCTTTTAAAGTAGAGTGGACAGGACTCTGGACCGCTCACCCCTCACCAACCCATCAGTAACTCAGGTCTTACCCAACTCCTCAGCCTCCTACACACATTTCACTGCAACGGACAAAGCTCTCTTCCTCCAGCCACATCCAACCCCCACGTGGCTCTAAAACAGACTCCTCATTACTGCCTCTCAAGGCATCTCCCATTCTTCAGGGGCCAGTCAAATCTGATCTTCTCCCCAAAGACCTCTCAACTCCTCTGTTAGAATTTTCTTTTTTAAATACTCACTTTGCACTTTATTCATAGCCATCCTGACAATCACTTTAAAGTGGAGGTATTAATATGATACTTTGTTAGCTCTGGAGGTACCACTCAGGTTTCACTGAGATCTCCCTTGATACTGCTTGGGTGCCGCTGGCCCTCAAAGAGTGTTAACGTTGCATTGAATTAAAGTGAATGACACGAAGTGTCCAAGTCCAGTGTTTCAGGGTGGGGGAAACTCCCAGCAATGACGATGTCCTGACGAGGGCCATGATGATGATGATGCTATCGAGAACTCTAATAATGACCTTGATCCGGACAACCATTCATTGAGCACCTGCAATATGGACACTTTGCAAGGTGCACACTTGGTGAAGCACTTTAGATATTTCTTTCTCATCACCATCCTATCACACAAGACCTATTCTCATTCCCATGTTCTAGATGAGAAAGCTGAGGGCTAGACAGTTTAGGTAAGTTACCCAAGTTCATACGGACGGGGAGACAGTGCCTTCAATCTCAGAAATCCCTGCTCTGCGGAAGATCCCGGTGACACAGAAGGTGAGATGTAGGGAGATGGGAACCGAGGCAGGAAGACCAGGTGGGAGACTCTCGTGAGAGTCCTGGCAAGAGGCGCTGGGCGTGCAGGTGAGCTGTCCCCACTGTGAAGAGAGGGTGACTCCGAGGCCCAGCGCTGATGTCTGATTCCAAACAGCGTGTGAGAGAGGATTGGAGATCCTCTCCAGGCTTCTGTTGAGGGAGCTGAGTAGCTGTTGGTGGCAACAACAGACTCTACAGAGAAAGCAAGACTTTGCAAAGAAAAATAGTTGGACATTCCCTGGTGTGATGTGTTGACACTGTGACATCTGTGAGGTGTCAGTTCTGCTCTGACACTTATTTTGAAACTTGAGTTGTTTCCAGTGTTATCAATACATTAAGGAACAGTTTGAGCATAGCAGGAATTTTGTGTCTGTGCATGTGTGATTTCATCCACATGAAGTGTTAGGTGAATGCTGGAAATGGTGCCTGGCTGGACCAAGCCATGCGGGAATATCAGAACTCTCTCTCTCTCTCTCTCTCTCTCTCTCTCACACACACACACACACACACACACACACACACACACACTTCACACGTGTACCAGCTGCCTCAGGTCTACGAGCCACACCCATTGCATCTAGTACTGCACATTTCTTTCTTCTTTTTTTTCTGTTAAACCTTTGATTATATGGAGGCTACTCTCCAACACTTTGAATTTTCACCAATGCAGTGATAATTATTGTTAATAATCATACAACTTGGTGTAACTGCAAGTTCAGAAGTATTTCCCAAATTATCAGTGACAAAATAATCTGATATTCATTAAAATTTCACTAGTAAATGTATTTATTAGTTTTTAAATCTTTTTGAAAATGGGTATATATGAAATTAATTAATTAGAATATAATTAAATACAATAAACACATTCAGGACACGATTTTATCCAACCATGTTATACAGTGAAGTGTTTGATATAAATAGAAGAAAGTACTAGGACTAATGTTTTGTGTCTACCATTTGTACCTAGTTAACTGGAAATTGCAACATAATACTCTGTTTCATGCCCTATTAATGCAATAAATAGCTGACTGTGATCGAGTCAGTTTCTCTGAATGTTCACAGGGAAATTATATCCAGCAAATCTCATTCATGTATGGGTGAAACCATGATGAGTGATAATGTTTTGTGTGCTAAGTTAGTCGCTCAGTTGTGCCCGACTCTTCACGACTCCATGGACTGTAACCCACCAGGCTCTCTGTCCATGGAATTCTCCAGGCAGGAATACTGGAGTGGGCTGCCACTCCCTTCTCCCCGGAGCTTTGTGTCCTACACCTTTCTGAATGACCTCACAAAAACCCTCTTTCTACCACTTTACAGTAGCTCACAAAATATTATGATTCCAAAGCACATTTCTACACGCAAACTTCAGGTTGCATTCAAGGTAAAGTGCTATATGTATTGTGAACTTCTTAACCATTTAAAATGTTTAAATCACTTCTCTAGTGGCTCAGTGGTAAAAAATCTGCCTGCTGACACAACATGGGAGACATGGGTTTGATCCCTGGTTTGGGAAGATCCTCTGGAGAAGGAAATGGCACCCCACTCTAATATTCTTGCCTGGGAAATCCCATGGACAGAGGAGCCTGGTGGGCTACAGCCCATGGTCACAGAGATGCAACTGAGCGACTGAGCATGCATAAGTTCTTAATTCAAGGAAGAATTGTGCCTTGAGGACTGGACTTTACAGACAGGCCAGCAGAAGGCTGTCGACCATTTGTGGCGGTTTCTCTTAGGGTATTTCTCTTCCCAAGCCACCAACTGTCTTTTTAGAAACTGACCTGACTCTCCTACTTTCCAATACCATAGATTGCCTCAGTGGAAATTCCAGCCCCATCATTTTCTGCTATTTTGGGGAAATCAGTTAATCACTCTCTGCTTCTGAATTGTCATCTATACACTGAGGATAGATGGTCAATAATCTGTATAAAGTTCTTAGAACAGCATCTGATGCATGTTTTAAGTGTTCAGAAAATGTTATTTTAAATTCCTATTTAACTTTCCAACATACTTTCCCCAGAGGATATTTAGTAAAAGCTGAAAGGGGAGAAGTAAGAGTGACATCTTTTCCAATTAGAAGCAACTAGTCTTTTCTCTATCTTTCTTAGATCTTTTGAAGTTAAATTGTGCTTCCCATCCTAATTGGTATTAAATGGCCCTTCAATCACTCCTATACCCATAAGAATGCTTTTGGAAATACCTTGGTCCAGAAGGAAAATGAGAGTGGTGACCCATATGGATGGACATGCCAGGTCAAGCCACAGAGTTAGCCACTGGTCCTACCAGGACTCCAAATGCCATCTGGGTTTCTTCAGCCTTATTGACAGTTCTCATCCAGGAGCAATTTTGCCATCTAGGGGACATGCAGCCACATGAGGGGATGGTGGTGGGGCAGAGATGCCACTAACCTCTAGCAGGCAGAGGGAAGGGACGCTGGGAAACATCCTACAATGCCCAGAACATTATCTGTCCCTCCAGTTATCCGCCCTCCAGTTTTCCATCCCAAATGTAAATGGGGCTAAGGTTGGGATGAGAACCCTGGGCAAGATCGTGTTGCCTCAGAGATATTTTCATTTTGTTAAGAAAATAAGTGAAAATAACATACATGCGTGTAATGAGACAGACTGGGGCCTGGGACCCTCTGTGGCAGTGCTTGCACCCGGGACAGACATCTCCTGGAGCAACAAAATATTGATGCAAAGAAACTGGAAGGGATTCAAAATAACTGCATGCACGTGCAGCTGGGCAGAATCATGGACAAGAAGATACAAAAACACTGAAAACCCAAATGCTGCTTGTCTAGAGCCAGGAGCAAAAGAAGGTGATGGGAGGCAAAAGCAGAACACTGTCTGTGTCCCCTGCATTCAACACCACCAAAGGGATGAGCAGCCCACCTAAGCCGCCGCTCCAGCCCAATCGCTGGACATACCCTTACCCTCCCGCCATGTGAGGAACCAGGTCCCCACCTCAGGGGAGCAAGCAAGGAAACTTGTTCCTTGTTTCCATTCCTCTGTGTGCAGCAGGGTCCCCAATAAAGCTCTGCCTGAATTTCTTGTCTGGCCTCTGATCAATTTCTAGTGATTGGGCAAGGCCAAGGGCCCTTGTTGGTAGCAATAATATTTCTAAAGAACTTGCTGAAGTGGTTTCAATTTATTATTATTCAAAGCTGCTGATGAAATGGGACTCTTTTTAAAAAAATCTTTAAGTTAGATGATTTAACATCTATTTTTATAACCTCTTCCACTGCTCTCTGAGACTCATTAATATGGCTTTTCTGGAAGATGCATGGAGCATTTCAAGGAGAGGGGATGTTATTCAACATTGCAAATACCATGTGGACATTGCCCTCCATCAGCAGAATACCCTGAGAAGAAACTCAAGGGACCTGGCATGATTCTTGGGGCACTGTGAATAACGCTGTGGCCAGCAGGGATGCTTAGGGGAAGGGCTCTGAGTTCTTTTAAAAGCTCTGACTCATGTCCCTCTGGGACTCAGGCAGACAAGAAGCAAATGCTGCTGGTGCCTCATCCCAGTCCCCTCACAGGCCGGCACATCCAGCTTCTGTGAGCAATGACTGCTGGGGTCACGGCTGACCCCACAGAGGTCATGTTCTATCTTGCTGAGCAGAGGCCCCACAGACTGGTTACCAGCCAGGGTCCTTGGTCTTCCCCAGTCACTAGAAACTGATCAGAGGCAAGACAGGAAATGCTGACAAGGCTTTGCCGGGGTCTCTGCTGCAGCAGGAGGGAGAGCAAGCAACAGGGGCCCTTGCTCACTCCCTGACGAGGAGGGTTTGGGAGGGTTCCTCTACGAGGCGCGGGCAGGGATGGGCTCAGAGCGGGTGAGGGGTGGCTTGGGTGCCTGCCCACGCCTTTGATGTTGTTGAGTACAGTCCACGGCCTCTGCTCCTGCCTCCTCACACCTGGCAGTTGTGGTTTCGCTCTTTTCGCATCTCGTTCTTCATAATCTGGCCCAACTGCGGCCCGCTGGCAGTTACTTTCAGTCCCTTAGGCTTTCTCAGTATTCTGTTGCTGGAGGCGATCTCTGTCCAGTTGCAGGCCCTGCACCGACGGGTCCGGGTCCCAGGTCCCAGCCTGGCTCTGACTGACAGAGGGATGAGAGGATGGCACTCCTGCCTGAAGGAACACCACCCCAGGTACTCCAGAGATCTTCCCCTGAGATCTGCTGGAGGCCGGACTCCAGCCCTGATTCCTGCCCCGTCTCCTGAGGGCAGCCCCCAAAACACCATGTTCACAAAAGGACCCGCTGGGGCTCTGGGTCAACAGTACCTGGCCCCAAAACACGTGGGGCCAGCAAATCCAAGGGAGGAGTGGCGCGCCAATGCGTCCTTCTTCCATACAGTCTCCTCCCTCCCTGAGGCTCCTCAGCCCCGGCCGGAAGTAGACGCGGGGGCCGGAAGTAGACGCGGGGGCGGAAGTAGACGAGGGGCCGGAAGCAGGTGTAGGCGGCCATCTGCAGCTCAGGCAGCTGCAGCGGAAGAAAATGCCAAGCTGTACCTGGGTAAAGGCCTGCTGGAAGGCTGTCTCTCTAAACTCGAACTTTTCCCTGAGAGAGCAGTTTGTCTCTTTTGCCAGAAACCAGGCCCAAGGCAATTGGAGCTTTGCCAGACACCCATTTCTGTCCAAGTTAATAAGGAGGAATTTTTCTTATTTTTCCTATTCAGTTTACTCAGGATTATCCACACAAAATAGTCTATGAGACTGCATCCCTTAACAATACTAGTAGTCATATCTTACATGAATAAATCTAACTGAATATTATTCTTTTCTTTCATGATTCTTGAAGTTCTAGAGAAACAGAGAAATAGCTTCAACCTATTTATGCTACTCTGTTACAAAGACAGGTTATGGTCACCATACACAGCTATCAAATCCAAAGGAAATGTATGCTTTTTTCCCTCTTTATCTTTACTAACATCCGTTGGATCATTGAAAAAGCAAGAGAGTTCCAGAAAAACATCTATTTCTGCTTTGTTGTCTATGTCAAAGCCTTTGACTGTGTGGATCACAATAAACTGTGGAAAATTCTTCAAGAGATGGGAATACCAGACCACCTGACCTGCCTCTTGAGAAACCTGTATGCAGGTCAGGAAGCAACAGTTAGAACTGGACATGGAACAACACACTGGTTCCAAATAGGAAAAGGAGCACATCAAGGCTGTATATTGTCGCCCTGCTTATTTAACTTATATGTAGAGTACATCATGAGAAATGCTGGGCTGGATGAAGCACAAGCTGGAATCAAGACTGCCAGGAGAAATATCGATAACCTCAGATATGTAGATGACACCCCACTTATGGCAGAAAGCGAAGAAGAACTAAAGAGCCTCTTGACAAAAGTGAAAGAGGAGAGTGAAAAAGTTGGCTTAAAGCTCAACATTCAAAAAGCAAAGATCATGGCATCTGGTCCCATCACTTCATGGGAAATAGATGGGGAAACAGTGGCAGGCTTTATTTTTGGGGGCTCCAAAATCACTGCAGATGGTGACTGCAGCCATGAAATTAGAAGACGCTTACTCCTTGGAAGAAAAATTATGACCAACCTAGATAGTATATTCAAAAGCAAAGATTACAGTGGAGACAGTGACAGACTTTATTTTGGGGGGCTCCAAAATCACTGCAGATGGTGACTGCAGCCATGAAATTAAAAGACACTCCTTGGAAGGAAAGTTATGACTAATCTAGGTAGCATATTCAAAAGCAGAGACATTATTTTGCCACCAAAGTTCTTCCTAGTCAAGGCTATGATTTTTCCAGTGGTCATGTATGGATGTGAGAGTTGGTCTGTAAAGAAAGCTGATTGCCAAAGAATTGATGCTTTTGAACTGTGGTGTTGGAGAAGACTCTTGAGAGTCCCTTGGACTGCAAGGAGATCCAACCAATCCATCCTAAAAGATATCAGTCTTGGGTGAACACTGGAAGCAATGATGTTGAAGCTGAAACTCCAACACTTTGGCCACCTGATGTGAAGAGCTGACTCATTTGCAAAGACCCTGATGCTGGAAAAAATTGACGGCAGGAGGAGAAGAGGATGACAGAGGATGAGATGGATGGATGGCATCACAGACTCAATGAACATGAATCTATGTGAACTCCGGGAGATGGTGATAGACAGGGAGGCCTGGCGTGCTGTGATTCATGGGGTTGCAGAGTCTGACACGACTGAGTGACTGAACTGAACTGAACTGTGACACTGTTTCTCATCACATGACAAATTAGCTGAAACCTGGATGAAGTGAGAGAGGGAGGCTTATGGGTTTTGGGGAAAGAGCTTTGAGGCCAGGAATGACTGGTGCCACTAAGATTGGCAGATTTAAGGAGGATCGGTGGTGCTGACTGCTGCACAGAGAGCCGGATGGCAATGGGGTTGACAGAGAGGCCACTGTGTTTTACCAGAAATGATAAAGAGTATGGGCAAGTCAGTTCTTTTTTAAAATTATTTCTATTTTATTGTTTTTATTGAAGTATAGTTGATTTACAATGTTGTCTTATTACTGCTGCACTGCAAAGTGATTCAGTTATACATACATATATATTCTCTTTATATTCTTTTCCATAATAGTTTATCATAGGATATTGCATACAGTTCTCCGTGTGGACCTTGTTTATCCATCCTATATCCATCCTTTATCTAACATCTGCTAACCCCAACCTCCCACTCCAATCAAGTCAGTTCTTCATAATCTCTCCCAGTAGAGAACATTCGGCTTCCTCTGTCCCCATTACTAAAGGCTAGCAGTGCCTCACTTGTCATGACTATCAAAAATATGCCCACTCATTTCCAAAGTCACACTGGGATGTGGGATTAGTCCCAGTGGAGACTAAGTTTTCCGGCACCGAAGTGACATGATCAGTTTCACACAATTAAGGTCAGTGTGCATAGGAAAGAGATTGAACACCTGGAGAGTTGAAGAAGAGAAACCTTTAGGAGGATGTTGTAATGGTCCAGGTGGAAGACGGGCTTCCCTGGTTGCTCAGAGGTTAAAGCGTGTGCCTCCAAGGCAGGAGACCCAGGTTCAATCCCTGGGTTGGGAAGATCCCCTGGAGAAGGAAATGGCAACCCACTCCAGTATTCTTGCCTGGAGAATCCCATGGACAGAGAAGCCTAGTAGGTTACAGTCCACGAGGTCGCAAAGAGTCAGACACGACTGAGCGACTTCACCCCACCTCACTTCACCTCAGGTGGAAGACAATGATGGCCAGGCTAGGAGGTATCAGTGGAGCTGGTGAGAAGCAGCCCATTTGGGAGCAGAAGGGGAAAGTGGAGCCAGGAGGATATGCTGATGCTGGGAGTGAAATGAGTGAGAGAAATGCCATGGAAAGCCTCACGGTGGGCCGTTGCTATGACCGTTCTTGTTTTGCTCATCATGTTAAAATTAATGCAGATGGCTACTTTATCCTCTTCTGAATGCTATGTGTGTGTGTGTGTTTCCAAGACTTTACACTTGAATGTCACTTCTATCCCTGGGTTCCTAACCTCAACTGTACCAGGTTGGAGAGTTGTTCTGTGAACTGTAGGATGTGTGACAACATTCCTGGCCTTTACACACTAAATGCAAGAAGGCAGTGTGTGCATGGAGTACCTTCCTCTAGCTTGACAACCAAAAATGTCTTCAGACACTGTGGAATTTTTCTGACCAAAACAGCCACCAGTAGAGAATCACCGCTCTAAGCAAAAATCTCACTGAGGCTGTGACTTGGTTCTGCCTCTAATGGGGTGACTTTGGGCAAGTCACTCAACCACTTAGGGCTCTGTGTGTTCATCGTAAGTGTGAGTTAGATGCTAGCCCAGGTTGGAAACCATATACTTTGGTGAACCAACTCTGTCTTTCTGAAAAATTAACTTCCACTGAATTTCAGATGCACAGTGTCTCAAAAATATCTTAGTAAAAACATAACATAGTTTTTCTTCTGGGAATGAACAAAATGCCCCCACCAATTATAGCACTGTTTTTTTCAATGTAGTCCAAAATTTGAGCAGGCAAAATTTGCTAATAGGCATTCCCAGCCTCTGAAATATCATCTGCAATTTCCTTGTTTGCAAAGGACAATCGAGGACTTGTAACTTCAGCTGTCCATATGTGGTTTCTTGTGATTCTTACTGGGTAATTTGGTCCAACAAAGTTTAGCTTTCAGCTGACAATGTTGAATTATGGCAGGTGCTTTTGGGGGTTCTTTTGCTTCATCATGTATATTTCTTTGCCCAATTAGAGCTCTAGGTAATACTTGTATATTTTCCTATATCCACCCTGAAATTTGTGGCTGAGAGGTGTTCATCATCAAAAGGATGGTACTCATTTGAGTAAACTGAGACTGAGATGGGCTTGTGTCTCCCTCTGAGCAGTAAGGAGTTGGAACCACAGACTGGATCTCTTCCTCCAAGGTCTGGGCCTTGCTCAGCACACATGCAGGCTCTGCTCTTTTACCAGATGTTGAGGAAGCAGGTCAGCACACAGATTCACCGCAGGTTCTGAAGGTGTATTTGCAAAACTATGGCTCCAACAGAAAGTCAAATCACATTATTATATATTTGTGTATGTGTTGTAAGATGGCTGAAGGCTAGTCTCGTGTGTGTGTGTGTGTGTGTGTGTGTGTGTGTGTGTGTGTGTGTGTATTCTCTATTTGGATGACCTATATGCAGGGTTTCTACTTTATGAAATCTATGGATGCTTTTTATTAAATGAAAAAGAGAAATCAATTTTCTATATTTAATCCCTGCATTTGAGCTTCTCCCAGCTTGGCCACTGCCAGAAACTTTTAAGGAAAGCAGCTTCAGCTGAATGTGCCTGCCCTTTTTGGCTTTTCCTGAATTCTATGTGGCCAGGGATTTTCTTCCTGGCTGTAGTCGGTGATCAAGGCTTGATGCTAAACGGTGGATTGATTTTTGGCATTGATTACTTTAAATTAAGCAGCATATGTGCAGAGTGGTCCCAAGAGGACTGAATCTGGTGACTTTGAAGGGGGTAACCTTGAGATGACTTTCATTATTCGAGCAACTAAGCTCTGCAGAGATGGCAGTGATATGGTCCAACATGGGGAAGACCCAATATTATTTGAGCATCTGGAACCCTGAAGAGCTCTGTCAATCAGGGTTCTGCCCAAAAAAGTGGTTGCATAAGAAACAGAGTACATGATAGCCCAAAGTAGGTCATCAGCATCCCTGAAAAGCCGCTAGCTCTGCTTGTTGGAGGTTCTAACATTTTTGTTGGCTAGAGCAATTGCAAAGAAATGATTACTTCTTTTATTCTTTGATTCAACAAGTACTTGAACACTCACAGAGCTTAATACTAGGCAAAAAAAAGGTCAGTAAGACACAGGGACTTCTGTTAAGGAATTCATGAAGTTGTATGGATCAGACCATCATGGATAGTTCTAAATGGATTACATACACACGACAATAAAATGTATCCTGTGACAGTGGGATGAGCACATGTGTAGAATAACAAAAAAATGCAGTTGATTATGATTATGAAACTGTATTTGGCATCTTAATTTAGATTCTTCAACCATGAGTAACAGAACACAGTTTGAAGTTAAAAATGACTTTTACTGGTGCTGGTCATCTTGTTAACATGCAGATTCTGATTCAGCATTTCTGGGGTATTGCCCAAGATTCTGCTGTTTTAACACGTTCTGGATTTTATTGATATGGTTGGTCCACTGGCCACCCTTTGAGTTGAAAGAACTTTCAAAACAAGATTTTCTATTATCTCAGATAACAAAAGTTTGAAGGTAGTTAGGTGGTGACAGGGCTGATTCAAAAGTTCAAACAACATCAGGATGGACCCAGGTGCTTTCCAACATGTTCTCAGCCTTCTGGCTTTGTCTTCAGGGTTCTCCCTCAAGGTCTCAAAATCCAGGCATCACACAGAGGCATGAAAAAGTGCATGAGAAGTAAAAGACAAATTTATCCCTCATTTTATTCTTTTCATACAAAGAAAGGCTTTTACTAAAACAATTCTTGGCTACAAGCATCCACTTAGTTTCCATTGACTGAAATAATGTCTGACGTCATCCTTCACTGCAAAGCCTTCTGGGAAAGCACATCTTCAGCCTCTACAGTGAGATACAGGCTCTGTTAGAAGAATGGCGGGAAGGAGAATGATCATTTTGTTGGACAGCCAACCACATTCATCAGTGGGGTTAGAGTTCTTTTGGCTAAGGGAAATCTTGCAGGGCTAGGAACATCCTGCTGAGTTGGCGCAGGGCAGGGAAATTGGAAACCATCTTGTCAGATGTCACTTAGGTGATGCCAGAGCCATCTCCCTCTCCAGGTGCACATCTCACTGCCTTCCATTGTCTGGACTCAGAGCCCTAACATTTCTCACCTGGAGGATTTAATAGGGCCCTAAATGATCTCACCACCCCATTCCTCCATTTACACCTCTCATCCACTCTGCATAGAGAGTCAGTCTAGCATGCAAATGTGACTGTGATATACCTTGTTCAGAAATTTTTAAAGGTTCCTCATATCATTCATGATAGATATTAATATTAATATGTTAACTCCATAGTATCGTACAGTCTTCAAATTTCATTATAATTTCCTCTCTGCCACTTATCCTGTCTCCCCTCCCAACACTCCCCATTAAAAATCTATGTCTTCAGGGAGTTCCCTGGTGTCCTAATGGTTAGGATTCTGGGCTTTTACTGCCGTGGCCCAGGCTCAATCCCTGGTCAGGGAACTGAGATTTCCGGGGACAGAGATCCCACAAGCTGTACAGGGTGGCCAAAAAAAAAAAAAAAGTCAACATCTTCGATGTTACAGAGAATACTAATTTTGCTAGAACCAACTCTGGGTATAAAATAATCGACTTGAGAATTTCTTTCAATATCTCTGCAGATCATGAAAAGTGATTACTGGGATTCCTCTGATTTGGAGCATCGGCATTTTTCTGATCTACTCCGTTTGCTAGACGCTTAATTATCAAGGTCATCTTCAAATATGCCAGGAGGCTTTAAGGCCAGGGCTCCAGGCCTTTTCCCTCCCTGAGGGAGTCAAGTCGTTTGGAGTGCAAGGAATATGCATGTGTGCTCAGGCGTATCTTTGGACTGTAGCCCGCCCTGCTCCTCGGACCATGGGATTCTCCAGGCACGAATACTGGAGTGGGTTGCCATTTCCTCCTCCAAGGAGGATCTTTCTGACTCAGGGATTGAACCCATGTCTCCTGCATTGCAGGCAGATTCTTTACCTGCTGAGCCATCCTAAAAGTCTTGGAGCTAACGTTCTTACTTCTTTAATACTCCCCTTAATTTGTTCTCTGTTCCATGAGTAAGTGCTGCCCAAGACTGGAGGACTTTCCCACTTACTGACTTCTCGCTAGGCATGGTTTTTCATTATTGATGTCTCTGCCCATCCTCTGATCACTCTTTTACTCCATCACATGTGGGTCATAGACTACTTCCTCCTCTTCCTGTCCCTCTCCGCCCTCCCTGCTGCACCAAACCCAGCATGGAGCTGGTCATGTCTTAGGTGCCTAGCAAACACTCTTTCCATTTTCTTTTTCTTTTTTTCCCAAGCTAAAATTTAATTTGAAAACATAAAATGGGAGTTACTCTGTTTTCTGTGTGTGTATGTGATTTTATACTGTTAAAATAGTAAACAGATACACACCATGGTCATATTTTATCAACAGTGAAATAATGTACTTACTAGACAGAACAAGGGAGATCAGTCCTGGGTGTTCATTGAAAGGACTGATGTTGAAGTTGTACAGGGTGGCCAAAAAAAAAAAAAAAGTCAACATCTTCGATGTTACAGAGAATACTAATTTTGCTAGAACCAACTCTGGGTATAAAATAATCGACTTGAGAATTTCTTTCAATATCTCTGCAGATCATGAAAAGTGATTACTGGGATTCCTCTGATTTGGAGCATCGGCATTTTTCTGATCTACTCCGTTTGCTAGACGCTTAATTATCAAGGTCATCTTCAAATATGCCAGGAGGCTTTAAGGCCAGGGCTCCAGGCCTTTTCCCTCCCTGAGGGAGTCAAGTCGTTTGGAGTGCAAGGAATATGCATGTGTGCTCAGGCGTATCTTTGGACTGTAGCCCGCCCTGCTCCTCGGACCATGGGATTCTCCAGGCACGAATACTGGAGTGGGTTGCCATTTCCTCCTCCAAGGAGGATCTTTCTGACTCAGGGATTGAACCCATGTCTCCTGCATTGCAGGCAGATTCTTTACCTGCTGAGCCATCCTAAAAGTCTTGGAGCTAACGTTCTTACTTCTTTAATACTCCCCTTAATTTGTTCTCTGTTCCATGAGTAAGTGCTGCCCAAGACTGGAGGACTTTCCCACTTACTGACTTCTCGCTAGGCATGGTTTTTCATTATTGATGTCTCTGCCCATCCTCTGATCACTCTTTTACTCCATCACATGTGGGTCATAGACTACTTCCTCCTCTTCCTGTCCCTCTCCGCCCTCCCTGCTGCACCAAACCCAGCATGGAGCTGGTCATGTCTTAGGTGCCTAGCAAACACTCTTTCCATTTTCTTTTTCTTTTTTTCCCAAGCTCAAAATTTAATTTGAAAACATAAAATGGGAGTTACTCTGTTTTCTATGTGTGTATGTGATTTTATACTGTTAAAATAGTAAACAGATACACACCATGGTCATATTTTATCAACAGTGAAATAATGTACTTACTAGACAGAACAAGGGAGATCAGTCCTGGGTGTTCATTGAAAGGACTGATGTTGAAGCTGGAACTCCAATATTTTGGCCATCTGATACAAAGAGCTGACTCATCTGAGAAGATCCGGATGCTGGGAAAGATTGAAGGTGGGAGGAGAAGGGGACAACAGAGGATAAGATGGTTGGATGGCATCACCGACTCAATGGACATGAGTTTAGGTAAACTCTGGGAGCTAGTGATAGACTGGGAAGCCTGGCGTGCTGCGGTCCATGGGGTTGCAAAGAGTCAGACACGACTGAGGGACTGAACTGAACTGACTGAAGTGAGACAGAACAAAGTTTACATAAAGAAAATAATACTGTAATTCAATAGTCATGCAACTTTTCTTTAGTAAGCTAATTTCCTAATAAGAGAAGCAGAGAGCTTTTATTTACCTTTATACTAATTCCTGCCTTGTTTGCATGGACGCCTCTTATCTGTTTGATGCCAGGGACTTAAACATCTGACACATGGCTCCAGCCTTGAGACGGTCATGTGCGTGCTCTCCATGACCGTGCTAGTTTGATGATCGCCACCTTGAAAAGAGTTTCCATGGAGCACTGACAATGGGGGAGCGGAAACAGCCCTTAGGTCTTCCGGTGAGTTAGGAAAGACAATCTGGGGAGGGTGTCGGTGGCAGAAACGTACAAGCAAGGAGGACCTGGCTACAGAGATGGAGATGCCCGGCAGAACCTTACTGAGGGGCACCAGTGGGTGAGGAATTTGACGGAACCGTGAGCAGCTGAGCGTGACCGAACCAGAAGAGGGAGGTGTGGCAGAAGGTGAGACTAATGACATAGGCAGCAGAAATGATAATGAACTTGGAGGCTGTACCGGGAAGTCAAGATTTTTAAACCTGAACCACTGAAGAATTCTGAGTGCATATGTCTCACATTTGCAGGTTCAAGGGTCGTTCCAGCCGCTGTGCCAAGAAGAGAGGAATCAGAGAGTGAGCCTTCCAGCAGGAAGTCCAGGGTTCTGGTGAAAAATGACCATGTTCTGAAGTCAAGTTTGCAGGGGAGAGGCCTGATAGAGTGGCGAGGACTGTTAGAGAGCCATAGGGAGGCACACTTGGTTCAATCAGGTGATACATATGCAAGAGAATATGCCTTTCAGGTTCTTTCGTTTTGTAAAGATCTCCCTCGCTGGAATTGCTGCCCAGCTTCTCGTGTACCAAGGTGTGTGCCAGGCACAGCCCGCAGCCCTCGGCTGTAGCTCAGGCTTGACTGCCGGTCAAACTCCCTAGCAAATGCCTCTCCACGTGTGACTCTTAAGGAACTGAATGCCATCGCTCACAGAGGCGGAACACTGGCCACGTGTGAATATTGCACTCTTCCTCCTGGGTATGATCTCTATTTTTATTGAACAACTGTCAGTAGACCATGCAGCTTTGCCAACAACGCGCTGAAAATAGAATGAAGGCAATTACCTCAGCAAAGATTAACGCAGAAAGTAAAACTGCACTTATGTAACGCTCATCTTCCAGGCACGGAGACCAGCCCGCCTCTGGTTTCTCTCTGTCTCAGCATCGTCATCGAACAGCCCCGCCGCTGACCACACCGGAAGAACCCACTGTCTCCGCCAGTCCCTGTTCCTGTGCTCCTAAGCCTTTTCCCAGAGCAGCCCGCAGAACCGGTGCTGCTCCCGGGGATGTTCCCCTCAAGACGCCGCCAACAGCTGAGAGAGAATATTAGCTAACACCATTCCCGGGCTCTTTTGCTGCTTGGCAATTACTTGTCAGTGAACTTCAGGAAAATGCTTGCGTTTTGGGAATGTCAGGTCTGAGAGGAACTTTGCAGATGACTTAGGCCAATTTTCTCAAGGTGCAGAGGAAAACACTGAAGCCTGGGGGATTAAATGACTTGACTGTGACTTCCTTTGTGGCTTAAATTTAGAAGAGAGGCCTGAAACCCGAGCTGCACTCCAACAAGGGCATTTCCCCTGTGCCCTTGGCTTCTTGCAAAGAAACAGGGATGGTAGGAAAAGCCTCCTTGTCAAATCCCCAACACCCCCCAGTGGGTGGAGGAGACTTGAATACAAAAGAAGAAAATCAACCCCATAATTAGATACAGCACTGACTCCAGACCAACCAGCGGAGATATTGTGCAGGCTTCCATGAAAACTACAGAAGGAAGAAAGCAAAGCCTGCATCAGCAACTTGAGACCCACGTGTAGGTCTGACAGAATGATACCATTTTCATAAAAGCCAAATATGACAAAAATAGCTCTTATGGGATTCAAGAGAAACAAGAACAACTAATTCCTAAGGATGGCTACTCGGGTATCAATTGCCAATGTCACCCTGCTTCCCCCCCCTCAATCTCTGACATTGCAGACTGAGCTGGCTCATTGCATCTACTGAACTGCAGTCATATTATAAAAATATTAACCTTGACTTCCCTGGGGGTCCAGCAGCTAAGACTCTGTGCTCTCAATGCGGGGGGCCTGAGTTTGATCTTAGGTTAGGAAACTAGATCTCACATGCTGCAACTAAAAATCCTATGCGCTGCAACTCAGCCCTGGCACAGACAAAAAAATAAATAAAATACTAAAGAAATATTAACCTCACAGTTGGAACTCTGACCATATCTTGTCAGGCCAAATCTTATATCAGAAAATTAGCAAAGGGACATGAAGGATAATGGAAATCTTGGGAAGAAATAGGGTACCTGAGACACAATGGTGATTCTGTCCTACGCACCCAGGTCTCTATTTCATTTTGCTCAGAGAGAGGCTATTTGCCAAATACATTGATGTCATATACACTATCTCAATTAACTCCTACAGCCACCGATGAGATGACCATTAGAATAGTGTTGCTTCTTATAAGTAGAAAAGGCTTCCCTTGTGGCTCAGCTGGTAAAGAGTCTGCCTGCAATGCAAGAGACCTGTGTTCAATCCCTGGGTTGGAAAGAACCCCTGGAGAAGGGAAAGGCTACTCACTCCAGTATTCTGGCCAGGAGAATCCCATGGAGTGGGTAGTCCACGGGGTCGCAAAGAGTTAGACACGACTGAGTGACTTTCACTTCAGTTCACTTCATAAGTAGAAAAACTGAGTCAGAAGGGTTTTGAACCTTCTCAGGTTTGGAACTTCTCAAGTTTGTGTGTATGCGTGCTTAATTGCTCAGTTGTGTCCAACTCTCTGTGACCTGATAGACTGTTGCCTGCCAAGTTCCTCTGTTCATGGGAGTCTCCAGTTAGGAATACTGGAATGGTTGCCATTTCCTCTTCCACGAGATCTTCCCAATCCACGTCTCCTGCGTCTCCTGTGTTGGCATGCAAATGCTTTACCACTAAGCCAACTGGGAAGCCCTCTTTTCAAATTTAGACCCACTTAAAAATTATTTCGCAATAGTTTCACCTTTATACAAGAGTTGCCACT
This sequence comes from Madoqua kirkii, assembly GCA_006408675.1. Lineage (NCBI taxonomy): Eukaryota > Metazoa > Chordata > Mammalia > Artiodactyla > Bovidae > Madoqua > Madoqua kirkii. The sequence goes on from SJYC01116393.1 coordinate 72,138, forward strand.
TTAGTACAGAGTATTCTCATAGACCTTTTACCAGCTTCCCCTAATCTTAACATTTGGCATCACCAGGTCCTAACTTTGACAGGTTTCTTGAGATGTGATTCACATACCATATAATTCACCCCTTCAAAGTGTACTTTCAATGGTACATTAGCACATATGGGCAACCAGGGCATCCCTGGTGGTTCAGACAGTAAAGAATCCGCCTGCGATACAGGAGACCTGGGTTGGGAAGATCCCCCGAAGAAGGGCATGGCAGCCCACTCCAGTATTCTTGCCTGGAGAATCCCCATGGACAGAGGAGACTAGTGGGCTATATAGTCCATGGGGTCACAAAGAGTAGGACATGACTGAGCAACTAAGCACAGGACACACATGTTCAACCAACACTCTAGTTAACTAGGACATTTTCAGAACCTCAGATAGAAACTTTATACTCTTTACCCATCACTTTCTCTTCCTTCCTCCATCCTAAAGAATCTGCCTGCAATTCAGGAGACCTGGATTTGATCCCTAGGTTGGTAAGATCCCCTAGAGAAAGGGAAAGCTACCCATTCCAGTATTCTGGCCTAGAGAATTCCATGGACCATATAGTCCATGGAGTCACAAAGAGTTGGACACGACTGAGTGACTTTCACTTTTCCCCATCCTAACCTTGCTGCTGCTGCTGCTGCTAAGTCAATTCAGTTGTGTCCGACTCTGTGCGACCCCATAGATGGCAGCCCACCAGGCTCCCCTGTCCCTGGGATTCTCCAGGCAAGCACACTGGAGCAGGTTGCCATTTCCTTCTCCAATGCATGAAAGTGAAAAGTGAAAGTGAAGTCGCTCAGTCGTGCCAACTCTTAGCGACCCCATGGACTGCAGCCCACCAGGCTCCTCCATCCATGGGATTTTCCAGGCAAGAGTATTGGAGTGGGGTGCCATTGCCTTCTCTGATCCTAACCTTAAGAAACCACTAATCTTGTTTATGTCTCCATAGCTCTCCCGGACATTGCATCCGAATGTGACCATATAATATACCTTCTTCTGTGACTGGGTCCTTTCACTTCCCATGAGTTTTCCAAGGTCCATGCATGCGGTAGTGTGTACACTGCTTAATCTCTTTTCATGGCCAAATAATATTTCATTGCATGGATATAATATATTTGCTATATTTTTCACTTGATGTATATTTGGGTTGCTTCCACCTTTTGGCTTTTATGAATCATGTGGCTCTATTCTAAACAGAATCTAAATGTCCACTATGTTGCTAGAAAAGCTGATTGGAGCACATGATTTGAGATCTGTAAGGACCTAGAGGGTATCCTTATACATCACTCGTGAATTAAATGGATTTATCCATCCAGTTGCTAAAGACTTTCCCTTGGGGGCAAGATCTCACACATGGCAGAAGGCAGGACGCCGTCACCAGAAGAGGGAAGGTAAAAGGTGATGCTCACTTTCTCCCTTTAAATTCATCAGTCAGGCAATCTGACCCTCTCCTTTAGGGACTTATTATCCCAGAAGCAGTCTTGAGATAGAGATGAGAGTTCAGTTTCTCTGGAAAGTTTTATTAGAGGTCTGGGAAAGCAAAACAAGGCAGCCAGTAAAAGCTTCCCTTTTGAGCAAGTTAGTGTTGTCGGTAATTGGGGCACAGTGATGTTGAGGGCCTCTGGGAGACGGTGTGGAACATGCCTTAGCGTCACATCAGCAGAGGAGCCATGTAGACTTTCTACCCATCACCTGGCATGAGTCACTAGGGGAGGGGCAATCAGTCCCCAGCACTCCCAGGCTGCCCCCCATGGACCAGGCTCAGAGTAGCAGGTGCTTGCAGATGGGAGATGTGGGGTTGAGGATGCGGACGCCACCAGAAGGTGGTGGAGGGCCAGCAGTGACCAGGGACTGAGAATTTTCTGACAGCCTCTCATGGAAAGCAGGGGGAGGAAGGGGAGGGCTTCCGTCCTGATGATGAGACTTTCCACGCAGACGCTGATTAGTGACTATGGGAGGCAGGATCTCAGACCTGTGTTTACTGGTCTGTAGAATGAAGACTCATTCTGTGCTCACTATCCCCTGGATAATCAGGGCTGAAGTCATATATGAAGCAATATTTCAGTCCAGTATTCCTGCCTTCTTTCAGTCTACCGTAGATGTTTCTGCCTATAGATACATATGTTGATGCATGATTGTGGGATGGTAAAGAGAGCATATATTTCAGAGCCTGGTGCTCCTGGGTTCAGATCTTGACCTCAACACATATTATCTGTGTGTAAACTGAGCAAACAATTTAATCTCTGAGCATGAAAGAAGTTTCGATGTTGCCCCCCACCCCATGCCAAAGCCGGGTAACAAATTACATCAGATGTCTGATGACACTTAGCCCCATGGCTGGTTTATAAAGTAAGTTCAATACGTGGTCATTTTTCTTATTTCTTCCTGGAGCCAGGAAGAAATACAACAAAGAAATACATTGTCACTCAACAAATATTTATTAAACCCCTAGGTATGTGCAGAATTCTATTTTCATCACTGCAGAAAATGGCAAAGAATCCAAACCTCTGCCCTCATGAAGCCACCATTCTAAAAAATCACAGACACTCGGATCCCATTTCCGCATGTCAGGTCCTATCTTTATTGCCTACAAAAATAGGGTTCAATTTATGTTACTCACTGGGCTTTTAACTTCTCAAAACAGAAGCTTCATATCAAAGTATCCCCAACTGTTCTCTCTCCAACTTTAATCAAGTGTATTTTGGGAAGCATTTCTCAGATCTCTCTTTGATGCTGCATTGGTTGGAATCCTTTTTGGTCCCAAGTGACAGAAACCAAATTTGAGCTTGTTGAAGCCAAGAGGCACGTTTATTGAAGACAGGATGAATAAAAAGCTGTGGCTGGACCTCCAAGCCGCTGGAACCGGGAACTCAATTGCTCTTCCTCTCAAATCTGTCCCTGGGGGCAGCTTTATGTCACGTAGAAGTGTGACTTTCTCCACGTAGCAGACAGCATTCCCGCCTGTGGCCTCTACGATTCACCAGCCCACTCCTCGCAATTTTCCTGTCCAACATTCTGATCATTCCAGCTTGGAACAGAGATTCCCCACTGGATCACTGAGCTTTGTAGTCACATGACATTTCCTCTGGTAATTATCTGGCTGGGGGACTAAGAGGGCATATCACTCACACTGGAACCTCATTGTAAAGTGTGATACGAATGAACTGATTTGAAAAACAGAAACAGATTTACAGATGTTGAAGACTTATGGTTACCTAAGGGAAAAGGGGAAAGATGGGGGCAGGAGGGATAAATCAGGAGCTTGGGATAATCAAATACACACTGTTATACATAAGATATTGAATGGATAAACAATAAGGGCCTACGGTATAGCACAGTGAACTCTGCCCAACCGTCTGGGATAATATACATATGAGAAAAGAATCTGAAGAAGAATAGGTACATGTATAAATGAATCACTTCATTGCACACCTGATACCCAACACTAGTTGGGTTTGTTGCAGTTGATCATAAATCACTAGCTGCGTGTGTTAGTCGCTCAGTCATGCCCGACTCTTTGCGACCCCATGGACTGCAATCCACCAGGTTCCTCTCTCCATGAGATTTTCCAGGCAAGTTTGTAAATCAGCTACACTCCAAGAACTCCATAGGTGCCCACATTACCTGTCAAGACACAGAATCCCCAGGAGGCCGGTTCTCACATCACAGTCGCCTTCCTGGCAGGAAGTACGTATAAACAGCAACTCTGAAACCTGGAGCAATGAACAAACAACCGAGTTCGAAGAAGCCACACCTTACTCCGTCCACGCAAGATGTCCATCAATAGAAGTGAACCAACAATGCATTACCACCTGTAAATTTATCTAGTATGTTCAAAACAAACACATTAAAAAGGAATTACTCACTATTTATGTGTCAGGGAAGTAATAATAACATCTTTATTGCACATATTTGTGTTCTTGAGCACTACCAAAGTGTTGTGGAACTTGAAAACATTTTCCGGTTTCAGAGAATTAATTAGCTCCCCTGTGGTGCAACTCACGAGCAGTACCGCCATGCTGGAGGTAGACTGAGTCAGAAAGGGGAGCGATACTGAATTACTCATCTTTGCAATAAGTGTACATCAGGCATCCACACCATGTGTGGCTCTGGGCTGAGGGCTGTGAGCACATAAATGGACTGAAATAAAGTCCTTGCTCTCGAGGAGCTTGCAGCCTAGTTGGGGGTGGGGTGCGAGTTGGGGTAGGATATTGAACTTGTCAACAGCTAGCTCTAATCAAAACAGAGGGCCCAGGCAAGAAGGATAAACATTGAGAAGCTGGAGGAGGCTATGAAATAGTGTGTAAGATAGGTCTGGGAAAAAAGTTAAATTGCAGAGGCTTAGGAAAACCGTGATTAGGAATTTGGTCTTCTACTATATGGAGCCATTATTAATGATTATGTATATATACCTACATATATATTTGTTGCTTTTCAGTCACCAAGTCGTGTCTGACTCTTTGCAACCCCGTGGACTGCAGCACTCCAGGCTTCCCTATCCTTCACTATCTCCCAGACTTTGCTCAAACTCATGTCCATTGAGTTGATGATGCCATCCAAGCATTTCATCCTCTGTCGTCCCCTTCTCCTCCTGCCTTCAATCTTTCCCAGCATCAGGGTCTTTTCCAGTGAGTCAACTCTTTGCATCAGGTGACCAACTTATCAGAGCTTCAGCTACAGCCTCAGTCCTTCCAATAAATATTCAGGATTGATTTCCTTTAGGACTGACTGGTTTGATCTCCTTGCTGTCTAAGTGACTCTCAAGAAAGTGTGTGTGTGTGTGTGTGTGTATTTAATTACTTTGAATTCATTTAAATGGATAATCTTAAATTTATTGTTATTTTTTGGTGCTAAACAATAAACTCATTTTTCCCACCCATCAGCCCCTTCCTTTGGGAGCCACCAATCTCTTCTCTGTATCTGAGTCTTGTTTTGTTTGATGAATTCCACAAACGTTGAGCTCATAGTGTTTGTCTTTTTCTAACTTATTTCACTTAGCATAATACTCTCAAGATACTCCATGTTGTCACAAATGGCAGTACAATTCCATTACACATATATTCTCTCTCTACATTTACATTATCCTTCTATCTGTTGATAAACACAGATCGTTTCCCTATTTTGGCTATTGCAAATAATGTTGCAATGAACATGGGGGTATAAACATCTTTCCTAGAGAGTAAGTTTTGTTTCCTTCAAATAAACACCCAGAAGTGGGACTTCTGGGTCATATGGAAATTCTCTTTTGAATTTTTTTGAGGAACCTCCATACTGTTTTCCATAGTGGCTGCACCAGTTTACATTCCTAGCTAGTCCTCCAGTTCTTAATGAAGAATCTCCATACATGGAAGGAAAATCGATCCACTTGCTTAAATTATTCAAATGATTATCTTTTTAAATAGTTTGCCTGGTGAGTTTCAGATCAAAATGTATACTATTGTGTGAAGACTGGATTGTTTGTGGAATGGGCAATACTTAGTTTAGATTTTCCTCACTCACAGAAGGTCTGGTTTCTGTTGACGTTCCTTTTTTTGCGAATCAGATTGCCATGAAATGAGGAAATCTGTGAGAAGCTGTGGAGAGAGACACATGGAGAGGTGAATTTGGAAGGACAGTGAGGACCCCGCCCTCAGCTCCTGGTGACCCCTGAGAGCCAGTAGCCCGCCAGGCAGCGGGGTGAGCCATCTGGGAGGCAGAGAAAGTATCTGTTCTGAGTGCAGAGGCCCTGAGTTCACACAGCACAGGCCAGAACTCAGCCTTCCTCCCTGAGCCTCGTCCAGATTTCAGATTCAGCACAAGGAAGGACTTATTTTAAGCCAAGAAGTTCTAGGGTGGTTTCTTATCAAGAGCAGTTAACCAGCACACCTTCCACAAAGATTTCATGACGGTAACATCTTTTCGCCCTGATCCCATTCATTCCTTAGACACCAGAGTTTTTGACACCCCCAGCTCTTCAGATTTCAGAAATTCAACTCGAGGGCTCTTTCTGTTGAGAGTTTCAAAGGGAGACAATTCAAACTTCAAAGGTTTTCCTTCACATGCAA